>JANHFQ010007518.1:38859-49935 GCA_032468035.1 Aparallactus werneri | reverse complement strand
TCGAACCACCAAACTGCCGACCTTTCTGATCGACAAGCTCAGCGTCTTACCCACTGAGCCACTGCATCCCCTTATAGGTTTTTATAGCAGACATACAAACAAACATTGCTCCTGGGGACTTCTCTTTTATAGATATATAAAGAACCACATAGCCAACTTCTGCCTTACAAAAGGACATGCACGGGGAGAAGGACTTGCCCATTTTCTTCTCCAAATGGAAAGAGTAAAGAAAGCATCTTTCTGTTTGCAAATCGGAGCAAAGGAGAGAGTTTTGGGGAAGAAAATGGGGCAAAGAGCATTTGGCAGTCTACCTTGCCATTCCTTCTCCAAATCTTTCCATTTTTTCTTGCCTGTCATCCCCGCTCCCATATTTCAAGGCTTTGGTTAAAAAAAATGTCCCTTGGTCAGTCCTTCTGGAAATCGAACACGTTCAGTGGGTTGTATAATGAGAAGTCAGTGCAGTATTGATCTCGATTGGATCACTTTTGAGTCACTGTAAGGTAGATGGCACTGCAGCAGCGTCCCAGGCTGGTGAAAAGCGGAGCTATCAAAACATCCAGGATGCTGGCCCAGAGGGTGCGAACTGGAGGCATGGCCATTGTACACAGCTGAATACAAGGCATCACACACCTGTTGTGGGAAGAAGAAGGAGGGATAGTTTGAAAAGGTTGGCCTTCTAGACCAGGGGTCCTCAAACTTTTTAAACAGGGGGACGATTCATGGTCCCTCAGGCTGCTGGGGGGCCAGACCGGTTGGGTGGGCATGGCCAATTTGGTGGGCGTGGCCAAAAATAAATTTAAAAAAAATAAAAAACAAACATTTTGGGCCCTCCCACTTGCCTACATGTTACTTGCTACCTTTATTTGCTCTGTTTGCAGAACAGCTGATTTGCTGGGCTGCATGCCTCAGCTTTTTTCCCACCTAGGGGCTCCTGCAGGAAGTTTCTTTCTTTAGAAAACAAACTTCCTGCAGAAGCCCCTAGGTGGAAAAACAGCTCAGCTGTGCTGCAAACAGAGCAAATTAAGGTCGCTATTGAGTGCGAGTGGGTGGGAATTTTTTATTTTCAAAAACCAGCCGCGGGCCGGGTAGATTGAGTCGGCGGGCCGTATCCGGCCCCCGGGTCTTAGTTTGAGGATCCCTGGTCTATACCATGGGAATAATTTGCTTTTATTGAGAGCTGCCCAGAGTTGTCTGAAAGATAGATGGCTACATAAATATTTTAAATAAATAAAAGCAAAATGTTACTGTACTGAAAGGATTTGGATCCTTTACAGAGTAGATTCTAGTTCAAGGGAGGGAGGGGTGGAAACAGATAAAGAGAACAACTCTGACTTAGTTACACCAGATATAATTGGAGCTGGACAACTGTTTTGACAGGCTTTCAAAATTCTGTTACATGACCCTACTAGCATTAAAGTTCTTTCTAGAAACCCAAGTGATTGTTGTTCCTTGGGTTTGCCACCCTTGGGCTTGACAGCATCACTCTCACTCAGAAATGCATCTACCTCTGTCTGCATTCAGACTTCTGGATCCAGACAGCTTTCTGGCCACTGTCACCAATCAGTAGGGTATCTAATCTATAGGTAGCAGAGCTAACAACATCTGAGGTTCCTATCGACTTCCTCAATATCCTCAAACCAATCTCAGATAATTCTTTAAAATGAAGACTCTGTCATCTCAACTTGATCTGTCCGGCTGACATTCAATCCCAAGCAAATGTATGCTATTTTACTCAGTAGAGTGTTTGGTGAGTTCATCATTATGGTCCAGTAGGCATTTATCCTGCTCAGTTTTTAGTAACACAGGCCAAGTCACTTTAAACAATGCTGCCGAGTAATACCTTCCTTTTCTTCAAGACTTCCTGTTGCCTTTCGGAACAGTTTCAATTGGGGCAACTTGCTAAAGTTTCCCAATTTCTAAAGGAAACAATTCCCTGGAGTTGACTTGGTAGCTTAATATAGACATCCATCTTGATTTCTTGGACATATATGTACCTGTTTCAACAATATAGAAGTGCTGCTGCTTTTTCCCAGGATGGTTCTCAGTTTCTAGTTTAGTCTAGATCCCTGGGATTTCTTTGTGATTTCCAATCTAAAGACAGACTATATATGAACCTATGTTTTTTTCAATGCAAGGCAAGGTGCAGTTACCTGCTGTGATTGTTGACTCACATGTTTTACAGATTAAATATAAAACAATGATAAAGAATAATTTATTTTTCCAGGCTTATTCATTCAAAGGTATGGCAATTGTAATTATGATCTAGTCAAAACATTAAGCACAGACACATCACACAGGCCACAAAGGTAGCAATAGCACTTAGACTTATATACTACTTCAAAGTGCTTTACAGCCCTCTCTAAGCGGTTTACAGAGTCAGCCTATTGCCGCCAACAATCTGAGTCCTCATTTTACCGGCCTCAGAAGGAGGGAAGGCTGAGACAACCTTGAGACGGTGAGACACGAAGTACCAAATTTCTGGCAGCCAGAGATCAGCAGAAGCATCCTGCAGTATTGCACTCTAACCACTGCGCCACCTTGGCTCTTCAGGTACATCTATCACAGCTGGTAACTTGTACACATAGCTTGTAACTCATTTGTGACATATGGATTTGAGTAGAGATTTGGTATTTTTATTTCTCACTAGTTTTTTTGCCAGTAATTGAATTGCTATTACTTAGCAATATCTTGGGAGGCATATGTACATCTTCACCTGTTCTCATGTTTTCATTCTCTTTTTGTGAACTCCCGGGAATGTTTCAAGGTTACCTTGATTGAGAAAAAAAGTCAGTGCTAAAACAGAACCAAATATAGCCTAGAAACCCCAGGAGTGGAGTAGGCAATTCTCTTATGTTCTAATACAGAATAGCAAGTTCAGCTTAAGAAATAAATATAATACAATATTTCAGGAGTCTAAAAACAAGAGAGTTCACTGCCTCTAGTCTTATATACTCTCACTCTTACACAATTTTACCTTAACCTGTCAAATATTCCTTAACAAGTCACTCAAGGCACATCATAACACATGGTTGACCATAATGGAAATATTGCATGCGATCCTTCTTGCACATTTTGTTTTTACAGTCAAATGCTAAATTAATTATTTGTTGAGAAACACTATTTTTGTCCTTATAAAAGTTGCATGGACTCAAATGTGTTTTAAGATATTCTGAGCTCTGTTGCTAGAATGTGGAACGAGCAGGTGAAAACTATAAAAACGATCATTGAATCACAACAATGAAAGCCCTCTCTAAAGATTTCTATATATATTAAATATAAATCAGGAGCTGTTCAGTTTTGCTGCCAATTTAGCATTATAGATAGAAACATGAATAAAGGTTAACCAACATTTAAACTGCTCCTTAGTTATAAAGGTCATCGATAAAACACCAATTACCATCTGTGATTGTTATTAAGGCAACATGGGAGAATCCCAAGCAGGTAATCCCAAGCCTCTTCTAGGAAAGGCTAAAAGCATAAAATACTAAATAAAATAATAATTAAGCTATAATAATTTTATATAGTACGTCCGGGTTCATTTATGACATTGTCTGGAATACTATTTCAAGCTACATCAAAAACATGAATCTCTTTCCTATGCCAAAATTCTTTCATTCTGCTAAGCCTTTCATTGTCTGTAAGTTAGTATTTCATAAAGACTTTTAAAAAGCAACAGATAAATTGTGACAAAATTATGTCTTGTTTCTTTCTAAAAAATTATTCTCAGAACAGTTTTATTGCATGATATATCTTTAAACAATGAGGCCAATCTAATGAGGCTCTGCTACAACTGAGGCCCTGCTACAATTACCCATCCCTATCCTGTCTGTTTCACCAATATGAATACCTCTTTTTATATATAAAAGAATAACAAATAAGAGTTTTCCAGCCTTAACTGGAGATGGCAGAACTGAAACCTGGAATCAGCTAGAGAATAGAATAGATAATTGTTCTCAGAAGTAGAAGATGTTACTACAGCACCAATCATTAACCTGTAGAAAATACTTAAGATAAAATGATCCACAGGAAGTTACAGCTTTGTTATTGATATTTAAAGGGGGGGATCAAACCAGGCCAAGTACCGGTAGATTTTTTTCTACTACAATAATGATCTAAGAAAACCAAATGAATTTATTTGCTCTTTCAAATGTCAACGCAGTCAAATACAGTTTTTATTATACAAAATTCATGTCATCCTTACCAAAGCAATACCTTAACTGCATTTCTACGTAAGGCAAGCCATTTTTCTCTTCAACACTGTTACTGACCAGTGTAAAAATATACTCAACTTTCCATCATAAGAAAAGAAGAAACTATATTTTTAATATTTGTAAGTGGCTGCTAAATTCTTTACAAAGCTGATTCTAAAGATAACTCTTCAGGATAGGCACACAACATTACATGGCAATGATTTCCCCACATATGCCTGACTTGTTTTAGAAAAAGGAGAAAAAGGCCTTTAGACCTTTTTGTGTTAGCATACAGATCAGTGAACTGATCCTCTGCTTCCTACCAAGACTTTATCTGTCTTCTTTTTTGTTGTGTTGATGCCTTGTAGTAGCTTTGAGGATAGTAATCTGCAAACTCAGATTATGAGGCTATTTTATAAAAATCAACCCATCAGGAGGGGAGGAGAAGCACTGTTTACATAGCAATAAATATTTGTGTGTTTGTGTGTGTGTGTGTGTGTGTGTGTGTGTGTTGGAAATAATAAAGCAGCTAATAACAGCCATAGGCAAGAAAATCAGCAGTTATGAAGCTCAAAATCCACATTATAGGCAGAATTTCAGTCGAATCAGAAGCATTTCTACTAATTGGGAGAATATATGAAGGTACAGTAAAGAATATCTTCTGAAACTAGTACACTACAAAGGCTTACTGAATCTTGAAGAAACAAAAACTGGTTTACAAGAAAAAACCAAATGAAGAATGGAAAAGAGACATGACAAGGCAAAGCATTACATGGCCAGTATGTTAAAAAATAAAATAAATTAGCAGGCACAGCAAATAACAACATCTGGCAATGGCTAAGAGAAGGAGAGTTGAAAAATGAGACAGAGAGGGCTAACTCTGGATACACAAGACCTTAAGAACAAATGGATACTAAGCCAATACTGGGAAAGCAGCAAAAGGCAGCAAATGCTGTCACTACAAAGAAGCTAAACAATGGTGGGCTGCCTATTTAGCTGCTGCAAGGAGATTGCACAGACTGACTACAAGGAACAGCATGACAAAGTAATAACAATGGCGCACTGCAATAACTGCAAAAAATATCACTAGCTTCTCCATCTCTCAGAAATGGAAGATATGCTTCATACTGCTGTAACTAAGCTCTCATATCTGCTGAAAAATTAAAAACAGAATGTTTTCTTAAGGCTACAGGCATAAATCATACAATTTTTTTCTGCATTGTCCCCCAGTGGACTAATTGGGAGACCATATTGTTTTGAAGGAGTAGAATCAGATTAATGGATAAATAAAATCAACTTCAAGTCAAGCTCAGCTCTTGATGACATATATGAACATATCCAAATAAGTATCTTGGAGTAATATGGAAGTGCTTTGCAAAGTGGTGTTATATGACACATATTGATCTTAGGAGAATAAAAGAGAAAGAATGACAGCAACTTTCTCAGATAAAATCACTTCACTCATAGCTTTTAGTTCCACTCTGTAAATCAATTCCTCACTATAACTTTTCTTTGTTCGGGCACCAATTCTTAAAAATAGAACAATCTATTTTGATTTGCCTACTGGGCCAACAAATTTCACCTGGGGCCTGCAGTTGTGATGGGATTAAAACTCCTACACACACACACACATGCACACACGCAAAACCAATCATTGGAGATGATAGGAGTTGGTAGCCTAACATTGAGGACATACAACTGAAAAACATTGGCTTAAGCTAACTTTGCCCTAAAGTCTAATCATGAAAAACTGAAGCCTGAATTATCAAAATAGTCCAAAATTTATGATTTACAATGAATACAGGAGTATTTTTCAAAAATTAATAATTATCTGAAATATTAGATCTGGGATTTTAAAATTCAAATCATGACAGGCACCATTTTAAAAGAGAGATTTCCCCATCTCTCTTATATGACCCTGAGAATGACTCTTGGACTGGAGTTTCATCTTAAAGTAAAGTGCCTTTGCTTTCTAAATAAATAAATTCATTACTATGCACGCACATTCAATCAATTGATTAGTATGCTAAAACTAACCAATTCAACAATTCAACTGATCAAGATTCCTTTCAATCAGAGTTTCCCAAACTTTCCAGCTTTGCAGACTGCCCCGGGTGTGTGTGTGTGTGTATGGTAGAGAGGGGATGGTTCCACGCAAGTGGTGGGGAAGCGCGTGCATGCAGCTCCATTTGCATGAGCGGCAGACATACATGGCCACCAAACAAATGGAGTGTGCACACCTGCGCTTGCCTACTTCTCATGAAAGAGGGGATGAGCACACATGTGCTTGCCTGCCACTTTGGCCTGGTTCCAAAAGGCTCAAGGCCCTGTAGTGGCTCATGGGGTTAGGGATCCCTGCTTTAAATGGTGGAAAATCCAACTAACCACCTGATGTAAATGAATAGGAGATGGATTTTTATTACTATCATGCTGCTCCCCAAACACTACAGAACAGTGGTTCTCAGCCTGTGATCCATGGACCCCTGGAGGATTGTAATGTCATCATAGGGGATCCAGGAAGGCTTGAAGAAATGTTATGATTTAAATCTTGAATTTTAGTCTTGGTCATCTGTGGCCATGGTCCATGCCCACAAAAGGTACTTAAAGGGGGGTCTAAAAGGTTGAGAACCACTGCTATAGAACATGTATTCTATTGATGCGTTTCCACAAATAGGCAAAGCAAAGCAGTTAAATTGATTCTAAATGAACTTCCAAATATGTAATTTTTCAGTTGAAAAGATTTGGCTCTCTTCTGGGTAATTTTCTTTTTTGCTTTCTGTTTTTGTAAATCTAGAATTAGATGCAAGAGTCATATTCTTCATCTCTAAAAGGAGGTAACTACCATATGGTTGCTTGCTAGGCTATAATCCCCCCCCCCTTAAATGTTGACTGGGATTCTGGCAGCTCTTTAACCATTTGATCTAAAATATAAACAAACAACTCCAGTAATCATCCATCTGGACTTTTTAAAAAAACATGCGTGTTTTCTAAACCAAACCCTCCATAGCCACATAGAGTAAGTGTGAAGCAAGATGGTTACAGCACATCTGATAATCCATTTGAAGAATTGGGAAGGTTATTGCCCTAAAGAAGTTCCAAGTGACATTGACAGCATCTCTGGATCTGGGCCAGCATAGAAGCAAAAATATCAGAGATGGCCATCTTCCCATCACTCCTAGCACCCTGAACATTTCAGAAAAGAATAAAAAACAAGGCAAGGCTTCATTACCAGAACCTCTACCAGAACCTGATGTCATTATCAGGTAACTAGATGAGTTAACTAAATCCTTGGAATCCAGACAAGATAATCATGAAGGCAAACTTCCCTTTAATTAAGTTTGCCTCCTAATGACTGAATGGTCAGACCCATATGGTTGACAACAATTAAAAAAATTATTTACCATTTCCTTCTTCTGGAATTTTTTAAATAATAATTTCCAGTCTAGCCTGGAGTCCTGAGATTTTTCTGCTGATCTTTTACTCAAATACTAATCAAGTCTGACCCAATTTGATTTTTCAAAATCAGCCACTTTTGGCTAGGTGCTGCCAACTGCTGTAGGAATAACAATATGTAATCAATTTTTAAAGCATAACACCAGAGGTCAGGTAGAATAGATGTGATTAGATGTTTTTTTATACATCAAAAAAAAGAGATATGAAGGGGAACCCAAGTAGAAACGGAGTTACTCCTATATCTGCATTGTTTTTTCAATCTATATGTTATTAGCTGTGAGGGGGGGGGGCGTAAAATGTATGTTTGATGTCTCTCTGTATCCCCAGCTAATAGGAACCTCAGTCAGGGAGATCTTGTTGATTTTAAGCCTAAGGAAGAAAAAAAAGAATCTAATCACAGAGCTTCCATAATATAATGTTTTGTGGAATTCAACCCTTGATTAATTGGTGACGGCTATATCATGGGGAATCATAAATGAAATCAATCTTGACTGTCCTTTGGAAGGACAGATACTGAAGCTGAAGCTCAAATGCTTTGATCACTAAATGAGAAGGAGTTCAATGTGTCTGTTCATGGAATTGCTTGTGTGGAATGCCAGGCTTCAATGAACTCAAGAGTGTAACAGATGGTAGCGCAGTAGATGATTTTTATGTTGTGGTGTCTGTGTGGGTAGAGAGATTAAGGATTTGGGCTTGTGGTATTTGAATGGATCCTGGAAGAAAGGAGTCACTGGAAAAGACCCTGTTGTTGGGAAAGATAGAAGATAAAAGGAGAAGTGAACAGCAGAGGATGAGATGATTAGATAGTGTCATTGATGCAGAGGGCATGAGTTTGGATAGACTCTGAGAAACAGTGGAGGATGTGGGGGGGCTGGCATGCTATGGTCCACGGGGTCGCAAAGACTCAGACTTGACATAGTGACTGTACAACAACAAATATCATGGGGAAATGCTGCAATTTCCAGCCACTTGGTTCTTGGTTAGAAACAGAACGCTTTCCGTCCATCTTCACTTTAATGATTTCCCACATTTCCTTCTGTGATTAGGTACCTAAATAGTCACAAACTGAAATCCATTGTCCAATAACTAATTTAGCAAGCGAGAGAAAATAACAGTTTCCCACTGTGAGTTAGATGCCACATCGTAGTATGAAAACCTTAAATGTTTCTTGGCAAATCAAAGGAGAAACAAAAGTTTACCCTCTGGAGTTACCATTAAATTGACGAGAAAAAAGCCCCCCCAAAACATAATAGTTCTGCAATAGTTTTGTTTCCGCCAACACATTTTTTCTTTTATTGCGCACTCTACCGCGTCTCATTTGTAGTTTTTGATGACATGAACAGATATAATTTGTCAATTTCTCATGCTGAAAATTACATGTGAAATGTATAATTATTCATCACACCACTTAGCTTTTTAGCCTCGTGAGCAAATGCAGAAAATAAGTAAACCAATGAAGAAAATTAATGCTTGTCTTTGCAATGGACTGGAATCTGCATTTGGTCTAGAAGAGGCATGTTTCACCCACTACACAATGTCATCTGTAGAATCCAGGAGAGCCTTTTCTGTCATGACACCCCCCACTGTGGAATATCAATCAGAATAGAGCTGGAAGGGACCTTTGAGATCTTCTAGTCCAGCCCCCTGCTCAAGCAGGAAACTCTATACCATTTCAGACAAGGGACTGTCCAGTCTCTTCTTAAAAACCTCCAGTGATGAAGCACTTACAACTTCTGAAGGCAATCTGTTCCACTGGTCAACTGTTCTCACTGGACTAGCCAAGTCATGCCCCCCCCCACAGGATGTCAAATTAGACACAATCCTACTGGCCTTTTGCAAGGTCTTAAAAAACATGGCTGTGCCACCATGGAAGTGTAATGGAGACTGTAAAGGAATTACACGTAGTGTAGGGGTTTTTTTTAGACCTCAGTTGTGGATATTATTAACTTAATTGTATTTTTATATATTTTAATATGGTTTGATTGTCTTTTTAAATAGTTGTAAGCAATTCAGAAGCTCTAAAAATTGAACAAACTAATAAATGGAGATTTTTACCTAGACAGCTCTATGCTTCATCTCTCAACCCTATAATATGGATAAAAATCTGTTCAGCCATAATACAGAGTTGTAGATAAAAGGTAGTAGAGCTGGGTGATGCATTGGATTCAATTCTAAAAAGGGTTGGACTATGTGGGGCTGTAAACATAGCATCTCTCTGCAAATCTTAACACCATTTACACCTTTTCCGAAGAATATGAAGAATATGCGGCATCATTAAAAAGTAACCAAGCAGCTGCTTTAAAGATTTACAGACATACAGGGGCTATGTTTGTGTTCTCAAATGTGCCAAGGCCAATTACGGTATTTTGAACGACGGGTAATCCTCAGATTATGGCAGCAATGGCGACCAGGATTGCGGTTGCTAAGTGAAGGGGTTAAAAAATGTGGTATCACATGCCTGCATTGCAATGGCAATTCTGACACTCCCGATTGCTGCCATAACCCAGCGATACACGGGTCATTAAGCAAGAAGTGGTGACAGTCAAAGGTAAGAGGTGCTGCAGGAAGGGAAGGAGGGGCTTGAGAGGCCCAGCGCAGGCTGCACATGAGTCAAGCGAGGCTTGGGAGGACTTTGGAGACCTAGTGCAGTCTGTGTGTGAGTCAAAAGAGGCTGGAGGAGAGCTTTGGAGAGCCAAAGAAGGTTGCATGTGGGCAGATGATGTGTTGCAGGTAGGAGCAACTTACTGGAGTGACTTGCAAACCTCCCAGCCTGTAATGCATTCTCCATTGGCTTTGCTTGCGGGAAACCAGCAGGGAAAATCACAGATGGTGATCATGTGATCTTAGCTCCCTGTGATATAATTGCGATCCAAGCACTTGAGTTCCCAGATTGTGATCACATGACTGCAAGGATGCTGTGATGGCTAGAACTTCAGAAACCAGTCATATGTCCCTTTTTTTCAGCACCACCATGGCTTTGAATGGTTGCTGAACAAATGGACATAAGCCAAGGACCGCTTGTATGTTTGAAGTGCTACACAGCTGTAAAAGCATTTTTAAAATAGGAGATGGAATGATGATTTAGTAAGTAAGCAATGAACGTTCACAATATCAAACAATTTCTCTAGAATACTTTACACACTTATCCCCTTTGTTTTTGCATTCCCCATTGCTATCCTCCTCTTTGTAAAAGGAAACAGGAACTGCTTGTTAACAAATCACATATCGCTCCATAAGAAATCATACCCATATTTTAGCATTTCTGTCACCAGCTATTCTTGCACCCTGGCTATTTTTAACATTCTCACAGCATTTATGGCTTCCTTTTCATCATTTTTATTGGATACTACAAATTACAGCTTCTGCCAACCTAGCAGTTCGAAAGCATGTAAAAATGCAAGTAGAAAAATAGGGACCACCTTTGATGGGAAGG
>JANHFQ010007518.1:15568-26735 GCA_032468035.1 Aparallactus werneri | reverse complement strand
TGTTCGAATATATGAAATTCAGTATATAGTTTGCATAAGATTTTTTATGATTTGAAATGTAACCTGAATTCTTTATTCTAAAAAATAAAGATGTTGCTTAATTTGGGAGGGGGAGGGGGAAGGGTAATTTGATTTGTTTATAAAAGATTCATTATAAGATGTATATGTTTAATTTTTCTTTTGTTTGAAATGTATTCTGAATCTTCAAAATAAAGTTTTATTTTTCTCTTTAAAAAATATTAGAGAAAGTACAAAGTTTTAGAAGTATGGATGCACAAATTTACCATTATGTGTTAATTCAGCCAAAAGGACATTATAATTTAATAATGTATTGTTTAAGAATCCTGATTTAGTGTTAAATGTGAACTTGGCATCCATGGATGAATACAGAGAAATTTTAGGACATAATAGCCCTGCTCTATTATATCCAAAGCGGTTAGAATTAAGTTCAGTTCCAAATATAGCATACTTAGTGGTGATAGAATTGTGCTTCTACAATGAAGAAATACTTAGATGGGAAAATAGATAACTTTTAGAATAGAATAGAGCTGGAAGGGACCTTGGAGGTGTTCTAATATGGAAGGCTCCTGCTCAAGCAGGAGAACCTACACTATTTCAGATAAATGGCCTTCTAGTCTCTTCTTAAAAATCTCCAGTGATGGAATGCCCACAATTTCCAAAGGCAAACTATTCCACTGGTTAATTGTCTTCAGCCAAGGTAAGGTAGGTGAACATTGGGCTCTTAACTATTCAAGTGATGTATTATAATGTAAGTCAGTTTAATTAAGGCAATATCTATTCCATATAAGATAGATGAGAAGTTCAGCTTTCATACTAAACTTTCACCTATGGGACATTCTGGTCAACTTTATTCTTCCATGTTTGCAAGATAAACATGGCAATATATAGTTCAAATATCAAATGGCAAGATATAGTTCAGCCTAGTCAGTTACTGAGGGACGTATCTCAAAACAGGTTACACATAACAGAGAGATTGCAGATTTCCAACTAATTGAACCTCACTAGTTCTCTCCTGGATCTCACTGTCTCCTGCAGAAATGAATGCCAAGTCATGGCTATAGAAATCAATTTCAGAAAATGAACAGAAGTTAAAAGCAAATTAGTTCTTCTGTTTTACTCAGCACACTGACAATTTTGGTTTAATTCCTGAAAATAGAAAATATGCTGCATGTAGACAGGAGTCACTGGGACGACATATGCCTAACCTCACACGACATTTTACTCTGACAGATTGATTTTCTGGGCACACAGAACTCAACAAAAACTGTGGTTAAGTTGTGGGAAATGGCATATTAAAAAACAAATGCGTATTCCCTCCCCCCCAAAAAAAAATCTAAGAAGATTGTCACAGTCTCTTTATGATTAGCAACTATAAAACTTGCTTATTATATTTCTTACAGACCATGATTAATTTGAAATCAATATTACATTGCAACACAAATAGTTCAGGCTCTATATCCAATGCAATTAGCCTTCCCAAGGCAATTTTCAATATGTTGCTTCTTGACCTAGTCCCAAGCACTTCCTAACCCTATATGTAAACAATATCTATTTAGTCATCATGCAAGTACCCCCTAATGAGTCATCATTTTAACCTACCCTCATTCTCAGTCTTCCTTACCAAATTCCTCATAATTTTCTCCCTATAAATTAAATTCATATTCCTTACACTTAGTCCAATTTCAGATTGAGGTTCTCAACTAGTATAAGCTGTATGCATCTCATACCTTTCCAAGTGCAGGACATGATTCTCACAACAACAGACATAGACCAGTCTCTTTAATAAGAATGACAGAATATCCTAGACAGAGATCAGTTTGCCATTTTCCTAGAAGTCTGAAAATTCGAAAGTGCTTTAACAGATCACTCAGCTTTCCCACAAGAGATGTTACTATCAATTAGATGTAACTGCCTACATGCCTTTTGTTTCCTACTAAGAAAACACCTATGCATTGTTCCAGCAGGAAAGAACTTCACCAGTGCTATCCATGGTTCTGGATTAAATGGCTGGACTACAATTTGACATATTTATTTTCATTGCTTCTGTTTATTTGACTCAACCTTCTTCATCCACATTTGACACTCCCCACTTTCTAAATGTGGTTCTTCCCAAGAATATTTTAAGCAATCCAAGCAGCCATGTTTTTTTGTTTTATGTTTTGCCTTTAAAAAAAAAAGGAAGCAGAAGCAAGCTGCAATTTTAACAGAAGAAGCAGCAGGGGTGTAAGCCCAAAGGTCCAGATGGAAGGAAGCAAGTTAATATCTGATAAATAGAAAAAGAAGCTTCTCAAAATTATCTGAAAATTGCCTGCTGGTGGTGTGCTGTCCTTTGGCCATTTTTGCAATCTACATACTCAAATGTCATATTGTACAGTTACAATTTAATCTTATTAATAAAATGTGTTTGTGTCGTGGACAGTCTGCCATCAGAAGCAACCATTATCTTATATATACTGTATAATGAAGATGATCACCTTCCACGTGCCAGTTTTGTCAATAAACAATGAGCTACATATTTTCTTCCCCTCTTCTGTATCCCAAGTTTTAAACAAACTAGAATTCTGCTCAGGAGAAAAATGTTTGATGTGACTGAGAGGAAAGGAGAAGGTGAGAATATACTGTATCTGGGTTTTTTTACACAGTGAAGAAGCAATGCTTCCCATTATGTCTGGGCAAGGTCTGTAGTCCTATATAAACTAAAAGCTCTAAGTCAACCATATGTATAAACCACATTTACTTATATAACCATATATTCTTATTTATACAATGTTTTCATCTAGCTGAGTTTTGCTATGATATCAACTTGCAGAATTCTGAGGAATTCCAGCCTGAACACATCTGAATGTGGAACATATCTGGAATGGTTGATTTAATGCAAAAAGTCAATATATCCAACATTTGCTATTGTTCCCACACCAACAACCTTGTGAGGTGGATAGGGCTGAGAGTGTGTGACTAGCCCAAGATCACCTAGCTGGGTTTCATGCATAAGGAAGGATTAGAATTTATTGTCTGGTGCCTTAAAATTACAATCCTGAGTCCCATCTTCTCAAGTTTCAATAATACTAAAGATATCATATTTGCTTGCTGCTTTTATACTAGGCCTTTAAGATCTCTCTACTTGTTCCCCATCCTCTAAGCACTAGTGTACAGACATCTGAACTTCTCAGCATTATTCTTAGGTTTGCCTGCTGTATCTCCTGGTGTGCATCTTTCCTTCAAAAAAACTTTCTTGTTGTTGTAAGGCTTCTGTGGCTGATAGCTTATTGCCTTCAATGCACTGTTTTCAACCATACTTCTAGTTCAAAAGTACAGAATATAAATAAAGACACACCTGCATTGCCTATTGCCTTAAAATAAAATTCCATTACTTAAAAACCAACCAGGTTACATTCATTGTTGCCTCTTCTTTTAACGTACTTTTTAGTAGTTCAAACAGCAGCTTCTTATTATATTTACAGTGGACATTTCCTTTGCACTTTAGTTTAATTTAGTTAACCATAGTTCAACATGTTGCAAACATTCATGATAGTTATTTTAAAGAAGCCAAGTCCAGAAAATAGGTTTTGGACTTATGTTATTTTAAATAATAACGATTACTCTAATGTTAATCATAGTTTAACTTTTCAGCCAGCAGTTTTTAAAGAAAAAAATTGAAAGTTATGCCTAAAAATATAGGAGTAAGAATAGCACAGCCACATGCAACCCATTTAATTGTACTTGATAAATCTTAACGGATGAACATAGCCAAAGAAAATCTTCAACCCATATAACTATCTTAACAGACTTCCGAGTAGGGTCCTTTATCCACTCATTTTGTCTGTATACTTTGATGATACTGTTCTATTTCTTATACTGAACATTAGCAATTGAGAGTTTACTCACCTCACTGTTGTGGCCTCTTAAATTGAAGTTGATTCGCTGGGGTGTGTTTCTGTCCTTTCTACAGTGGCTAGACGTGAAGGTAACGCCCACTACTCCCCTGCCATTTCCTGTGGCCAACCAGCCTTCCTCGTAATATCGCCTCCGGCATACAGGTTTCTCCTTTTCACTTTTTGGAACCCTGCCTTTCCACGAGAGGCAGAGGATGTTGGAATCACTGAAGAGAACAGGCCCATGTTCCACTGCTGCGTACATGCTTTGATGTATTTTTCCCTTTTGACATAAGAAAAGTACTATGTCTAGTGCAGCAAGTATAAATAAATCTCTTTGCGGTTGTAATTTCTATTGAGAGGGCCAAAAGTTTTTAAGACAGATCAGAATAGAGAGGGGCTGAAGCAGAAGAGAAGATCAGTTTTTATAAATATCCACCAAATGCATAGTGAAAAATTTCCTTATAAAAGATGATGATGGTTGGCTAAGAAAATGTAACACTTAAAAAAATGAAAATCAGTCAGATTCATCTTGATTTGGAGTCAGTGGAGTGAGGGATACACTTGTCCTTTGGAGAAACAGCTACTGTAGAAGAGGCGCTCCGAGAATTGGCAAGCCGTCTTTTTGCTCAGTTGGATAGAACCACCATACGGCCTGAGATTTCCAGTATAGCATTATGCAATTCCAGAGACAAAAGTTTGCAGAAGTGAAGGTTTTCAAGTAACTTAAGGCTTTAAAAAGATTTCCTCCAGTCGGACTTGCAAACCCGGAGCGTATTCATTTATCTTTCCCCAAATCCACCCTCTGGCATGTTATTCCCACCAGACCAAAATATCTGCTGCTAAAGCTGAGAAAGATTGCATAAAGGGGAGAAAAAAGGCACACAGACTGTGCAAGATCATAAGCCAGAATTCGGTGCAGTTAGCAACGTGCCAGGCCAGATGGGAAAAAAGCCCTTTCTAAACTCAGCTGCTCACTGTTCCACCCAGACCGTTTGCAATCCAAAGGAAGTCCCTTTTCTTTGGCAGCCGGTGACATTCTTGCCGCTTCCACAGATGACCCAATTTATTGCGCTGCCTTGCCTGCTTCCTCACAAATTGTTGCCGCGCACAGGCGTAAAAGCAAAAGTGTCTTTTCATTTAGTAGGTGGTTTTCTTTTAAAGCCTTAAAAAACCTATCTAAAGGTTTTAAAGCAAGAAAGTTTGCCTGGGTGAAATCTTCTCCAAAATAATGGGATGTTGACTTTCCCCTTTTGCTGGAAAGTCTATATCCTCAATGCTCAAACATGAATCAGAATTAAAAGCAGGTTGAGTATTTTATTTTCTGAACAAGTGTGTTGGGGGAAAAAAAGAAAGGCAAAATGGCCAATTAGGAATAAGTGACAAGACTATTTTTTAAAAAAAAACAATTTTTCTTTTGTTGTGCTGTCGCCCACGTTGCTTCCTAGGTTCTTCAACAGGCTCCTTCCTTACAGGGCTTCTTTAGAGCTCGAATGCATATTTCTAACCAATACATTTGTGGCAGTGGAGTGTATTTTTAAAGTGTTCCATAAGCTTTGAGTAATATTGATGATCAAATATTTATTTGTATTTGTACCATGTTAACAAGGAACAGAGAAGGAAAAATAGCAAGCTCCATTGTCAAATTTAATGCAAGCGTGAAAACCAAAGGTCAACCTCAAGAGCATCCCCATTACCCCTTAGCTTGTTCTTCTTTAATCATTACTGTAAAATTATTTGTCACTCCTTAATTGGCAAACGTATTAAATCCAAGTGACTCCAATTCTAATACAGAAAAAGACGTGATAATTTCACATAATTCCTCCTTTGGGAATGACAATATCACTCTATTTCCTGGTCAAATTTTATCACTTTCTTAGATGTTCTGGTGCCATTTACTCTGTTCAGAGACTGTTTAGCTCTGTTTGCTTTTTGCAGTTTTTTTCTTCACTCATTGCAGATCATTTGGGAGGCTGACCATTAGCAGCAGATGGTACTTCATGGATTTTTGGTCCTCATGCTGTCAGGTTGCTATGCTGGTGTTTGCAATAACTTTCATAAATTGAAAAAATGTTGAAGTTTGCAAAAACCAATTTGAATGGCTGCAGCAATATGTTTGTGGATGTGTATAAGGACCCACAAACAGACACATACGTTATTATAATCACACCTTCAATTTGGCAATTGCACTATATCTGGCTTCACCATTTAACTATGGCAGTTGTCATGGCTCAATCAAAGTCAGAATTCTCTGGATGCTTTCAGTTCTGTAAAATAAAATAAAAATAAAAATTACATGCCCGTCAAAGTATCAGAATGCCCAACTAGTAAGTGTTTGATTAGTCATATTCACAGCTATGGTCCAAATTTATGATTTTTGTGAATCCAAATTTTTTATATTGATTTCAAAAAATGGCAAAACATGAAAAAGAGCATAAATTTATTTTTTTAGATAAGGAAAGATGGACAGAGTATGATTAAGTAGTGAAGGGAATGACATTTAAAATAATTTTTAGGCAAAAGACATACAACATTTGAGAAAGTGGGGAACATCTGACGCCTGGTCCGTGCCCACAGGGAGGGCCTCCTTAGGGAACCGACGCGTAGGGAGTGCTGTCGAGCTGGGCCCAGGAGGAGAGCCTTCTTTGTGGGGGCACCCGCCCTATGGAATCAGCTGCTGGAACCTTCGTACTGCCCCCGACCTCCGGACCTTCCGCAAAGACCTGAAGACCTATCTTTTTGAAGAGGCCGGCTTGGCTTGAGGGAGTGGGTTGTTTTTATTTATTTTTAAATTGATCGATTTTATATAGGGTTTGATTTAATGTATTTTTAATGTGTACATATGTTTTTTAATATTACCCTGTAAGCTGCCCTAAGTCCCAGGAGAAGGGCGGGGTATAAATTTAATAAACATAAACATAAACAAACAACTTTAATGCATAAAATACAGTATTTACAAAGCATGTGACTGGTGTTAAACCTTTGTGTTGAAGCATTTATTGACTTTCTGTGGTCTTACTTGTATTATTGCCCTTTTTAGCCAGTGTGTGCAACATACTACAAAAGACAGAATAGTACTGCTAAAATTAGAAGAAACAAAGTTAATAGGAATGCAAAAAAATATTGTCTCCAAGAGCACTAAAATAAATACAATATCAAATTTAAGAGTATCAAATCTCATTCTTCTTCTACCAGTAAGTTTTGGTATAAAATGGCTGGATTCATGCAAAGTGAAAATGTGATTTATATGGCATAGCACTGTTACAGTATATGAAACCAGCCCAAACTACCAGTGGCTTGCAAACTGTAATTTAATTTATGAGAATGCAAAGTATGAATCCAGCCACACTAGTTTAAACAGCAAAACTCAATTAAAATAAGCCATGGACTGGTGAGATATACAGTATAAACCCAATTAATATTAGATTACAATTTTTGACTTTTGGTTAAAAAAATAACCTAAATTTTAATAGCAAAATGAATGGAAATATCCAGTTCTGAATGTCATTATACCTTATGTTAAATGGCAAGGTTTCCATGCAATGAACAATGAGGTAAAAGTCCTATTCTTTCTTAGACCACATTACTTTGTTTGCTTTTGGAAAATCCAGCTGTTTAATTGCAGGTGTCACGCATAGCATGCTCTATTCACATGCATATAAATTACCATGTGAATTTTTTTTCCTACTGCTAATTTAAAAACTGATCTACAAGTTGTAGGAAATGGAATAGGAGGCTTGTTTTGATTATTGGATTATGATTTGAAGAATATATGACCACAAACCCAGTTTCTTCATTTTATATATATTTCCATTTCCCAAGCTGCCCTTATTCCATGATGATTGGCTTTCCATCTCTGTTTGCTAGATCTTGGAGTTCTAATAAATCAAATGGATCCCACAAACTTGAAGTTTGTTTCCTTTTGCATTAAACAATCATTTTTAATTTTTTAGGCCTATGATTTCGAACCCAGAGCTGTAACTTAATAATGCCTATCTTTGATTTATCAATTGCATATGTTCTCTTTTCCTAAACAAACAAAAGATGGAAGGGTTGGTAATGGTATTGCTTTGCCTATCTTGGCTTCATTGTTCAGTAATGGAGGGGCAAACTCTAAGCAAACAATAAAATAAATGGGTTAGAGAACAAGTTCCTTTCCTCATTTTAACTTTAAACTACTACTACCAGCATAAACTTGCTGTTCTTTCTTCAATCATCCTTGTCCTGTCTGTTCTGGTTTATCGTGCAAACGGCAGTGTCTTCAGCAAGTAAAGGAAGGGGACTAGTGGATTGGCTTGGGGTTTTTGCCTTTCCTTCTCACAAACTGATTCTAGACAGTGGGAGAGTATTCACTAACCACGCTCCTTTGGGGGGGGGGGCTGGAGAAGAGAGCAGGGGAGTTTTGATAGAAGGGCTTATTTAGCCATCTGTCAAAATGCTTTATTTAGTTAGTTATCTATCTATCTATCAGATTTATGTAGCCTGACAAAGGTGTCTCTGGGCAGTGTACAATAAAAAAGAACAATAAAACGTATCTTAAATACCATATCAATAAATCAATAAAACATGTATAGCCTCACTAATTGTTGGTTTATGATGGGATGCATGGTGCAACAAGAGAGAGTGTTATGCAGCTCTCAGCTCTTCTATTGGTGAGCTGTTAGTTGGGTTACTGTGGAACATGAAGTTTTACTGTCCCACTAAAGTTGAAAAGGAGCCCAACAAACAGCTAATTAGCACTAAGAGGAGGGGGCACTTGTCCAGTGAAGCAGGAATCTATAGCAGCCCTACACAATCCCACAAACACAGAGACACCTATTTCTGTCAGTAAGAGCCACTTCAAACTGCTAAAACTATGGAGAGGGTGTAGGAAAATCTCCAGAGTGAGGGCTAGGCCTCCTGATTGGCTGAGCAGCCCTGCTCACACACCCAATTAATTGCTATCTAGGTTGATCTCCCAGTCAAAACTAAGTCTGAATCGAGGCTTGGCTCTGAGATCTGACAAAGAGGGGAGAACCAAGAGCTTGAGTCTTCTCCAGCTCAAACCATAATAACCTTGCAGGAAAGACATTGCCCAAGAACTGGTGGGTAGGGAATATGTCTACCCCTGTTTAAAGCAGCCAGTGGTTGGTGAGGTGATCCTACACATGACTTGATAAAATGGTCAGGGTACCTCAGGGTTTGCTCATGATTGAACTGAATCAGGTTGTTGGCTTTTTAAGGTGAAAGCACTGCTTCAATAACAATAGCACAGTGGACAGTTTAAAGTTGTTTCAGATATCAGTCAAAGTCAAAATGAAGGCAATAGTATACAAACAAGGTAGAAAAAACAGTTTTTTCAGGTGTGGCTGACCTATAGTTAAGGGAAGGAGGTAATGCCCTTTGTTGTCAGGCTCAGCAATAATACAGGGTATTGCTTATAGTGCCCCCAAATTTTTCAGATGCATTCCTGGTACTTGAAAATGGTCAAATAGCAAATTCTGGATATGTGCAATTGCAGAAGTCAAAAAGCCCTGGCAACTACTTCAAGGAGGAAGTTGCAGTTATATTTTTCTTCTTCTTTCAAAGACCTAAATAAGATGTGCATGGAGGAAGAAGTGAACCTTTGGCCACAGTTTTCCTAACTTCACCATTATTTCCAATTGCCTTTGGAGCACATTATATCTACAAATAAATGATGACTTACCGGTATCTCTCCAGTGGTTCAATTTTGGAACCATCAAGCAACTACAGATATTTCCTTGGACTTATTTGTCTCATCCTCATATATGTTCTATCTGCTAAATAATGACTCTTTGTTTTCATTGGGACATAGCTGCTAAAGACAGCCCAAAGAAAGTACTATGACTTGGATGGAAACTCTCTTAGACAGTATTTTGGCCAGCTGAAGGTTTTATCCTTTGTTAACATCATACATATTTGATGTGCTGTGTTCAGTGAGAGCAATAAATGTTCAGTCAACATAAAATATATTTTAAAAGTGCTAAAATAAATTGTTAAGTCTAATTGCTAAATAGTCCAGTAAGCTGGTAGCTGTGTACTGCCTGTTAAGAAAAGCCTTTCGAACTGAACCCCAGGGTTCGACCACTTGTCATCAGCGCTCCTGGAAAGAAACAAGGCAGCAAGTGCCATCTGTTTTCTTTGAGCCACTTTTTCACCAAGTGCTGTGCAAACATTTAATTAATTAAGCAAACATTAAAGTCTAGGAACACGCCTTCTTACATGCAAATAAGTGATAAGAGAAAACAGAGGTAAGGCAGACCCAGTGAAGACAAGCCATCTGAGAACCATGCTTATCACTACAAGGAAATTGAAAACTTTAGAAATAGCTAGAGCAGAATCAATATTTGGGGTGCTGCAAATAGCTGCTGTGGATAATTTTATTTTATTTTCTGTTTTTGTTGATGGGAGTTTAAAAGCTAGAATGGATTCAAACAGAGACCACCAAGATTAGATCCATCTCAGAGGTGCACAGACAGAGTTTCAAGGCCCCACCACAGGCATGGACCCAGCTCTTAAAAATCTCTCCAAAAGTTGTCAATCAATTGTGATTTTTTTTATTGGACAGAAAGGGGAACTATTAAAAACATAGGGAGTAATCATATCAATTGTGTTAATTCAAGCTTATATACATTTTAATTCAATCACCTTTATGTTTTATCCTGGCCCTGATCATGCATGCACTGAATATACCGATGCCTATTCCTATTCCTACATTACATGTGCATGGAAACACTCTGGACTTGGTTGTGTAGGACCACACTCCACCTGATAATGCAAAAGATAAAGCTTAATGGTTTTAATTGTAGTTGACCAAAAATAAAACTCCAACCCAACCACAAGGAGATGTGATTCAGCTGAAAGCCAGAATTAGACCATCTCTTTCAAAATCACAGCTCCTAAATAAACTGTGATCAGCCCCTAAATTTTTGAAAGGACAAGTATTCAGATTCAAATCTATCCCTATGATTTTATGCTGCTATCGTTCTAGATGTGTTTATGATTGTTGAAATTAGTGCTTTGGGATAGGTGCAGGAGTGGGTTTCTACCGGTTCCTGCTGGCTCTGGTGAGCTGGCAGCTGCTGCCAGGCCGGTCATCTGAACCAGTTTGGTTGATGTCAAAATGGCAACGATTTTAGCCCTCTTGTCTGCCCAAACGCTATACTTACCTTTATTTCCTGCTTTCCGAGCCCAAGAGATTGGTGCAGCTGCGCGGTTAACTGCCCCACAGCTGTATTTCACCAGGGCAACTGCAGGAACCGGGCAGGATTTGC
>JANHFQ010007517.1:300012-313209 GCA_032468035.1 Aparallactus werneri | reverse complement strand
AGAAGGGAGAGTTTGCATGGGGTCAATCTAAAGCCTCAGCTGCCACTGGGGTCCATACATCACCAGGAGCAGACCAATTTAATGGGTTGACTCTCTTTTCAGTGGCTGTAGTATTGCAGAATCCTATACAAATCAGGGAAAGATCTGACCATGACAGGGGAGACAACAAAAGCTTTCCCAATTTCAGACCACATAGCCAATGCTCTGACAGGAATACCAAATCCAGTGTAAGGCCGTTATCTGTGATGGAATGTAGTGAGGAGATGGACTATAAGGAGGGAGGGAGTGCATTCCAGATTAGCAAAAGGCAACTCAACTCAAGATACTATGCATGAGAAAAAGAGTGAAGGCAGCTGCCCCCTCATAGTTCACAGAGTATATTGTTGATGCAGGTAGTAGAGCTCTCAGTTTGGCAAGATTTTGTCCATAGGTGTGAAATAATAATAGTAATAATACAACAACAACAACTCAGAAGAATTACCACGTCATTCTTGGTTTGGGGCCTGATGTTGGATAGATTTGGATAGGTTGTCATGATGGCTATAAACTCACAAGCCACTTCAAATTCCACTTCTAGAAGACTAGCTGACGTCCCACAGAACTGTAGGTCTAGAGAACTCCACTGCCAGCCCAGAAATGGAGTCAAGCTCAGGGAGGGAAGTTCCTGTGCAGCAGGGAGGCTGATATAATAACAGCAATTCCAATTGATCTCTAGAGCCCAATTAATGAACTGAGTCTCGCATGCAGTGACCTGTATTGCAGTGCCCCTGAAGGTCATAAGCGATTCCCAGTTGACAATCATGACACCCCTATAGCAATGCACTTAGACTTATATACCACTTTACAGTGCTTTACAGCCCTCTCTAAGCAGTTTACAGAGTCAACATATTGCCCCCAACAATCTGGGTCCTCATTTTACCCACCTTGGAAGAATGGAAGGCTGAGTCAACCTTGAGCCGGTGAGATTTGAACTGCCAAACTGCTGGTAGCCGGCAGTCAGCAGAAATAGCCTGCAGTACTGCATTCTAACCACTGCACTCACTAATGAACCACGGTGAGACTTAAGAGTGTTCTTCGTACTTGTGGCCATCTCAGTGTCCCTGCAGTGTTGTGATCGCAATTCGGGCACTTATCAACTGGCTTGTAATTATGATAGTCCCAGTACCCATGGTCACGTGATTGCCATACACTGCCAAGTTCCAACAAGCAAAGTGAGTGGAGAAGCTGGCAAGAGGCCACAAATGGCAATCACATGACATTATACTTAATGACCAGGCAGGATTCGCTCAACAATTGCAGCTGGAACTGCAAAACTGGTTATCCTCAGTGAACAGTCATATGATATCACACTTTACAAGCGTGTTGCTTAGCAATGAAGTTGCCAGTCACAATTACCATCAATAAGAGAGGATTACCTGTAACATAATTTTTCATAGTTGACACTTGTTTCAAGCTATGTGGGTATTGGTTATTTATGTAGACATAACCAGATGATAAATATTACAATGACATAGATTTTATAGAAGTAGGATATTTCCAAATGCAGACATTAAAGCACACTGTAAATTACTGGTACATATTGAACTAAAAAAGTTAAAATAAATCTGGTAGCAAGATATAATCTCAAGAGCATAAAGTCGAAATATAAAATCAATGTAGGATTTTAAGGGAATATCTTAATTATGCTTAACATACACAGCAAATGAACCTGAGGATCAATAGGAAGAAAGGAGAGACATTGTGAACACATTTCAAAATAGAAAAGTCCATTTAACTTCCAGAACAAGCTATCATGCTAGCCATGGAAAAAAGGAAGATGAAAGCCTGGGGCAACAGGGCAATGACTGAACACACACTTACAAGTTCAAGCAAGGACAAGGAAATGCATTTCAATCAAGAATAACATGAATTAGGAGAATATAATAATAAAACTAGAATTAAAATATCTTTTTTATGATCAGAAAAATCACAGGCAAATTTGCATCTCACATAGGAATACTCAAGGATAACTATGGAACAGAATAAATGAAGCTAAATTAAGGTATTTACTTTATAAGGCAACCCAAAGTTGTTATAAATAAAATATGATAAAGTATAAAATGGAAAATATGCTGAAACCATTCACAAATAGGATTATTAAATAACTGAAACCTTTGCTGATAACATGTTCAAGATCCAGCATCACTAAAAATATGATACCAAAGGCAATAGATGTTAAATAAGAAAGTACAAGTCACAAACTAAATGCCCCCAACCCTTTAACTAACTTCAGCAACTTTAAAGTGCTAACATATATGTAGCAACAAATATGGAATAAGATTTTTTTTTTCTGAGAGACTGAAAGAGGTCAGTCACATACCTAAAGCAAAGAAACAAGATGTCAGAAAATGCAAAAACTGAATTATTGAATTTATTCTTTATTTTATTTATTTATTTTTTATTTTATTCATTTTATTTTATTTATTTATCAAACATGTAAGTATAAACATAAGCATGAACACAGAAAGCATATACAGGTAGGTGGAGACAGTAAGACAGGGACGGTTGGCACACCAAGTTTTCCTAAGATCTGTCAAAGACAAATAAAATCCAAGAAAGAAATGCAGAACGAATGGGCAGGTTTTAGAAAAGTCAGAGAGACAGGAAATCAGATAAATAATATAAGATGGATAATGAGAGTAGCAACAGGAAAAGGAAATATATCCGTTTCACTAACTACTTACAAGGTCTTTGTGTATGGAGATATGTATGCCTTCCAGTTAAGTGTTGACTTATGATGGCTGCCTGGACATTTTCTTGGCAAGATTTCTGTGTACATCATGCCATAATAACAATTTATTAATTTGATATGCCAGCCAATTCCCATTCATGGATCTTTCAAACACAGTAATAGCGATAGAGGTAATAGTAATAATCATCTCTGCAGGATACAAGAAACTACTTCAAGAACTGCACTTGGAGAAACAGAGTTGTTTAGAATAAAGGACATACCGGTAGCTGTTCAATTTACCCAGCAATCATAAAAATGACAGTACTGGAAGATTAACAATTGGAGATATGCAAGCGATACTATATTTTTATTAAAAAGATGTAGAAAAATTAATTCTGAAAGTAAAAGTGGAAACTAAAAAAAATTGGAATAAAATTGTATTTAGAAGACAGTTACCGGTACTTTAGCTGCATACCATAGTTAGTGAATCTATAACTAAAACTGAAGAAGTGAACTGCTTTCCTTCCTTGGATTCAAGAATAGATAATTAGAGATTATATTGAAGAGGTAAAGAAATTAAATTTAAGGAGTAATGAATTTAGCCTAGATCATAAAAGAGACAGATATACTGTATCCATGACAGATATATAAAAAGTACAGTGGAACCTCGGAATGCGACCACAATCTGTTCCCAGACCGCAGTCGTGTTCCAAAGTGGTTGTGATCCAAAGCGCCACTTCTGCGCATGTGCAAGAGTGCGCATGAGCATGCGCCATGCTGCTTCTGCACATGCACAGAAGTAAAAACCGCCACGATTTTTGGTCATGAACTGAGTTTTGAATCGTGAACTGATTCAAAACTCAGCTAAAATTTTTGGTTGTGAACCAAAGTGGTCGCGAACTGAGGCATTCGTGAACCGAAGTTCCACTGTATACAAAATAAAAAATACATTTAAAAATTACTTCCCCCTTCAAGTACAATTTCAATAATTTACCACTTTCTCTACCATTCCATATCTTATCTTTTATCTATTAACAAATAAAACATTATTATTAAATTTTAATCAGTAAAAGACCATAGTTACCAGAATAATTACATTGTCTCTAATAATACAACAAAAAAATCTCTTCTTCTTATATCTTATCTTGTTATCTATAAAAAAATCTTTAAAGCCTTATTATTCAACCAAGAAAAACTCTCTTAAGAGCTACCAGGAACAGCAACATACCGAAAATCTTGATCTTTAATCCCTTAAAATAGTGTCCCACAAATTAATTTCCTATCATTTTCTCTTCATCTTTTCTCAGAAACTCCTTCGCAAATTTAACACTTCCCTTCAATTTTAACACCATTATTTATCACTTTCTCTAAAAATACAACAAAAAAATCTCTTTCCCATATCTTAACTATAAACAAAACTTAAAAGCTTTATCATACAGTCCTGGTGAAGAAAAAAACATTAAATCTATTATGAAATATTTCATATATATTACATAAGCCAAGTACATAAGTAAGTTATTTCATACTTGATTACATAAGCCAACTTTATATTCCTTCTCTTTTGGTTTTTGATGTTTATTCCTAAATTTGAAATAGTGTTCCAAAAGCTGAGTTCTTTTCATTTTCATTTTCAAATTCCCTTTATTTTTTCTCAGGAATTCCTTTTAAGTATAACAGATCTCTTTTATAACTCCAAGAAGTGAAATCTGCACATCTAAGTCACTCTTCTGATTTATTATTTGTGTGCCTCTTTTAGCTATTAAGGTATCAACCAGTTTCATTTGTAAGTCCTGTGTAATATCTTTGTCTATATCATTCTTGTAATCTGTTATTTTTAAATCTATATTCAAAACAATCTGATTATAGCACTTAGCACTAGCACTTAAACTTATATATCGCTTCACAGTGCTTTATAGCCCTAAGTGATTTACAAAGTTAGCATATTGCCTCCAACAATCTGGATCCTCCTATTACCAACCTCAGAAGGATGGAACCAGTGAGGATCGAACTGATACAACAATTATCAGTTGTATCCTCTTCCATCTCTTGTTTTAAACCCATTTTTATAGTAGAAGATAATCTTATTTATTCTTCACATTGAGTAAGAAGAATTTCTGAAATTATGCCATCTAGATCCCCGTGGATGCACAAATCTGACACAAATAAAGCAGCTGGAAGCTGGCTTTCTTGGTTGAAACAAATCAGAATAAAATAATACACCCTCATGGCTTATTCCTTTTAATCTAAGTATCAGAATACATTATGCTTAATCTATCATAAAATATAGCGCTATAGAAAAGGACAGGCCTGTAGATTTGTATAGATCCATTGAAAATTCACATGCTTTCCACTGAAGGGTAAAGTCATACTTTTGCAGCTTTTCTAATCAAGAGCTGCAATTCTATAGCTGTGTGGAAGGTCACAGCCATGGCACTATTGCCAAGGGCATCTCGAGAACATTCAACTGCATGCCAATCTAATTGCTAGGGATAGCAGAGGCAGTGGATTTCAGTCTACAACCCAGGAGGATCACAGACATCAATGCACTTTTCTACAATTATTGGTTGCTTTAGAACAAAACAGTAACATGTCAGATACTATGCTACTGCCAATTGTTTGAAAGCAGGAAGCAAGTCCAATTTAAACACATTTTAATATATATGAATATGTATGTGTTAGCATATGGATATAAAAAAACCCAGAACCTCATGGTATCTTACAGACTAACCAATTTATTACAGCATATGGTCCATGGACTAAAGTATCATTATGAATTAGATTCCATCACATGAAACATATGGGACAGTAGATTTATTAGTATCTAAGGTCTCAAATTTTTATCTTTCATTTATATCTTTGTACTATATTCAAATACTGTATGCATATGAAGTTGCCATTTTTTTACTTCTGCAGAAACACAAGTATAGCATTAGCAATCACTGGTGCCTTAAATAAGGTTTTTAGAATCCAAAAGGGCTTCCTTTGATTTAAGAATAAATTAAGTTTTTAAAAAATTAATATGGTGTTCAGGACAGCCACCAACACTATAACCAGAGGTTACAGAATCAGAATCACAAAAGTTGAAAGGGCCCTGGAGATACTCTAATGCAGCCCCTGCCTTGGCAGAAATCTTGATATTATCCCAAAAAAGTAGCTGCCCATTAAAAAAAAACTCCAGTGATGGAGTATATACATGTCCAAGAGGCTGGCTGTTTCATATTTTCCACCACTGAACTGCATGCTGTTGAATAGGATTCAATAATGTCCAATAATAAGTCCATCCAAAACCCTTTGAACTTCGATTGAAATAAGACTTTTCATTAATTCAGTAGTAGTGAAGCAGATGAACAGCTCTTCCATATACAATATGTCATGCAAGGCAGAGCATGCTTTTTCAAGTTACCTCAGAAGATAACACTGAAAGAAGCAAAGTGCCAAAATTTCCCTATTATGATTTGCCTTCTGATGGGCAAGGGCTTCCAAAATGCAATGAAAAAAACACTCAAATTCACTTGGATCTAGACTTCACTTGGGCAAGCATTGTGCAGTGACTGGGACATCTTCTTGTCACGTCACTTGGTTTTCTTTTTGGCTTGTTACCTCCGAGGAAGTGGGTACTTTACTTTTTTTGGTATATGTTTTATTTGCAGTTTTTCCTTTAACAACCAGCATTTTTGTAAACAGTGCAATGACTGGGTTAACATATTTTACACACAGTGCTCACAGTAATAATACAATTACATACAAAAATTTTACCTTCCAACTTCTGACCTTAATGTGCTCATTATAATTATAATATATTCTTTTATATATCAATATATAGTCCACTATTTTCCAATTTATACTTATTTATAAGTTTTTAAAATGTATTTATAAAGTTTGTGTTTGATTATTGAGTTTCTGGAAAGCGTTTTATTATTTCAGTGTGATATACTGTATATTTAGCAAATAAATACATTATTGCTCTATGTTATTAACTTGTTTATACCTTTTGTAATTTACATATTATTGTATTGTGGATATCTTAGGCTTATACATTTTGTTATTATCTTTGTACCACCAATAGTCTGTAGACTGAAGTACTTATGAGAAGTTCAGACTTGAAGATATTTTAGCTAACCATTTGGGTATAAATGACTTTTCCTATAATCTATCTCTCTAAAATATTTCCCTAGACAGAATTTACTCATCCAATAAATTCCCCTTTTTTGTCAATGATGTAAAAATACTTGCAGCATTTCCTCAGCAACTGAAGTGGGATGGGGAAGAAACACTTAATGAAAAAGCCTCACTAATCATTTGTTTTCCCTGTAGATGGCTTTTCCCTGTGGATCAGGCATCTCATTAAGAGTTACAGTATATTTGCAATAGGTATTCCTGCATTAATGTCAGAAAAGCAGAAGCATCTGTTACTTGGTAAGTGAGCAACATGACAAAACGATCAAGAAATAAGAAGGATTTCTGGTTTTGGACCTACTCAAATAGAGGCAGGGGTTTTCAACCAGCATCAAAACATAGTGGTTTTATTGCCGGAAATAAACAATAGATGCTAAAATAAATCGTCCTTTGTGCTGCTCCTCCCTAAACACAATAGACACTCAAATTACCATTACTCTAAATAAACATGAGTGGAGAGTATTTTAACTGTCTATTCTAACAATACTCAAGACAATTAATAAAATTAGAAACAACAAAAATTTAACAACATACTGTAATATAAATAACAGAAAAAAATAGTTTAACATTTAGAACCTGGCAAAGGAGATGCACATTGACAGGTTGTTAAATCTTTGGCTAAAAGGAGACAAAGACAATTCCCAAGTGAACGTGTTCCACTACCCTGCAGCTTTCATATCAGAAAGACAGGTCTCAAGAAAATGGAGGCTTCTTCCAAAGGAATTCTTGTCAAGATCTTAACAGCCAGACAGTCTCCAGGGAGAAATGCCTTAAACTATTTAGAACTTGAGAAGTTAACACCAACAATTCAAAGTGTGCTCACTTTAAAGTGGCTGGCAGATAGTGAGGGTTTTTTTTAAAATATAGGCACTATCTGGTATGGGTCAGTCAGAACAGCCAGCTGCAGTTTTTATCAACCTTTTAGATGGATATTTGTAGCTAAGTCAAACCAGCTGAGGTGGGACACTGCTAGCTTATGCTCGTTCCTTACAGTCAAAATACTCTTAGGACTTGGGCGGATTTTTTTTCTACCTTGGGTATTTTGCCATCTTTATTGGGAAGAAGGCATACAGAGAAGCAAAGATATTGCAAAACAGTTATCCATCGTAGCCTGGACTTGGAATTTTTAAAAGAATCCTAATAATAGCTAAAACAAACTTCAGCAGACCTAACCAATATTGGCAAGCTAGTTAGCAAATAGGTAATAAAAACATTTTTGGTAACGCAGATGGTACAATGCCTACTTTAAAATATACTCCATTTGCTTTTATGACATAATCATAATTTTGCTTCAAGGTACACAAAAAGAATGAGCTAGATAATAAAACATTAACATTTTGCTTTTTATTGTTTTATACTGTATTGGATTCCCAGGAAATACAAATGTACAAGAAAGACTGCAATTTAGCTCAATTTGCAATTCGTATACCTTGTTAAAGACCCAAATTTCTCCATTCACCGTTGGCCTGGGGACACCATGTCCATTATAATGGAAAAGGACTCTTTCTTCTTTGGCATTTCGACGCAATGAAGTACACAGTTTCTTAACTTCATCAACTGTAGGATCTAGACTCTGTTTGTACCGGGCCTAGTTGCAAAAGAAAAAAGAAAAAGTAAAAGAAGTAAAGAATGAATGAATGAATTTTGCTTTTGCAAATGGGCATGCACAGTCATTGAAAATTACCAGAAATCTTGTGGGATGTACCAGAAGGGAACATGTATTTATCTATCTAAAATATACATATGTATATACCAATCATGTTTTTTTTCTTTTAAGATTAGCAACGTTAAATCAAATGCAGAAAAAAGAATAAGAAGCAAGTATCTAACTAAATCTATACTTATGCCATTTACTCTTCCTGTGTATATTTGTTCTGCGATTTGATTCTCATTCATTTTCCCTATTTATGAACATTCCTTGGCCATTTATTCTTGATCTGTTCCCCTTGTTTTATTACAGGTATTTCTTAAACATTCCATGCCGGTTCCATTCTATTTACTTTTATGTTTTTTCTAATATATCCAGCCTTATTCACTCCCGTATAACAAAATTCATTTGTGCTTCTCTCTTCAAACGTTAATCCCTCATTACATACTACATATTACCTCCTACCCTTTCTATTAAATTTGCATATCTTAAACTTTCTCCATTCATTTTCTATTATTTAAGAAAAAATCTACCAAGGATAAGATCAATAAATGATGTATGCATTATTGGTATGTCACTTTGACAATTTCCCATTTTTATTATTAAACAACTCAATCCAATAAAATATCATTTAAGAATAATCACCACCCAATGTCTTTAACAAGAATGAACCATTTTGAATTAATAATTTTTATTTATCTATTTATATTAGACTTATTTGCTGTTCATCTCAGCCAGATGATATGATTACTGTTTGTTAATGCTCCACAAATAAATGCACATAATGTGAAGAAAATGAAAAAAGGGAAAAAGGTTATTTAAAAAACACTTTTTAAATAAATTAAAGTCAAAAATGAGAAAAATTAGTAAAAACATTAAGTTCTAAATTCTGTTTCATTGTGCTTGATTGATTGCATCAAACATTTATAAACATTGGAATTGGTTCTAATTACTGTTTTTACCTCAATTATTTCCCCTTTTTAAAAAAGTACTGTAAGTTTCTGTGTTTGACTAAATTTATATAATGTCACACAACAAGGCAAACATCTATTCTGGCTGTATGTTGCTCATTTTGTCACTAATGTGTATTTGCCAAATTTGGTTTTCTAGTCTGATATTGTCGGTAAAGTGTCTCTTTTATAGTATTGGACCAAATTTGACTTTACAATTGTCATCACATGTCTCATTATTATCTATTACTTTTATTGATACATTTGAACAGAGCCAACTCTTAGATTTTACAAAAGTTTCAAATTTGATTGATATTATTCAGCAACCTCCCAGTTGACTACCTGCAGTTCTCTACAATTGTCTTCGCTGAATCCAACGTTTGCTCGGACACCAGCAGCGTCCGTGGATCTGTGATGTTGAAAAAGTGCTTTACACGCCCCCAAAAAGTATTCTGGTCCCAGCGAGGGGCATCAATATTAAACTTGGCAATGCTTGCCATTGTTCACTGCAGAGGGAGTACAGAAGAAAGGACAAGTTATAAATCAATACTGTAGCTCTCTGCCTTTTTTGCCAAGCTGTCACCCAAAAATTGTGAATTACTTTTTAAAGTTTGAAGACAAATGAAGGATGTACTTATTAGCATTTTGTCCTACTGATTTATCAATTCTTTGCCTCACAGATTTGTGTGGAGAGAAGATGGGAATTTTGCTTGCTAAGCCAAACAGAGAAAGGCAGCAAAAGACAGCTGGCCAATTCAGCTGCTGCACTCTCCGATTATCCAATTTTACTCAGAGTACACAAAAATCTTTACAAGGCTTGCCACTTGTCCAGAACAAATGAACCAGCTCTATTTACTATCTACAGCCAGCATTCAGTCACACTTTCATACACAATTTAATACTACAAAAATCGCGTGTAGCGATTTTGGGAATCTATAACACACAAAACGCAATAGGTTAAAAACACAATAGATATACTATACGTTACTATCTATTCTAATACTGCATGTTAGAAACATATGTACTTGAATAATAATTACATTAAATAACCACATCAAATTGTAACTATTTACTGTTAACATAATGTATTTATATCCTTTTCTTTGTGGTATTTTTTCACTTTCTAAAATAGTCTATGTTTTTTATTTCTTTAATAATATATGTATTGTAATTTTTGTGTTTTTTTTATTTTTGTCACAAATTTAAAAAGCAATAAAATAAAAAACAATTACCTAGGAGTTTAGTTTCAATATTGTGGACACAAAGATTCTGGAAAATCCAAAAGAAGCCAAATTTTTTTGCACCTAGATGAAAGGATCCCATGAGGTGTAAACTTGATAAGCCAAGATCAGATCATGGCCCAAAGATGGATAATTCACAGAAACTTCTCAATTTCGTGGACATTTGAAATATTGTAATTGATAAAGAAGCTTCTGAAAGGGTTGGAAATTATGTGGAAAAGCCAAATTATTAGCTTATATGATGTTCGTTCAAACTATGAACTTTGGTATTAACTGGCTCACAGGGTATATGTTCAGTCATTCCAAAATACTATCCACTCAAAGCGGAGATTTTTTTTTTGGCCTGTTTTCTCCATAATGGGTACTTAATACAAATGGAAACTGCTAAAATAAGTGTTACACATTCCTAAGAAATTAAAAAACCAACATGGAAAATGTTTAAGCTTTTCTCCAGATAAAGGTATTCAAGACTAGCAAAATTATTTAAAAATTGTCTGCAGCACCAAGCTTATTGGTCTATGAAAACAGCACTATTTACAATAACTTATCTTGCTAAACCACAATTTATAAATCACGAAGGCAGGGTTCACAAATAAGCAGAGAACGGAGCTGGAAAGCAGGTTAGTGAGGGCATGGTGGTTGCTGCTGGATTTTACAGGATGCCGTCCAGGCCAAAAACAGGCTGCAGAGGGAGGGGCAGCCTCCCAGCTGATTGGCATGGCCAGTTCATTCTCCGTCTCCCAGCTGATCAACGTGGCTCCCAGCCATGTCCCTGCAGCCTCCCCACCCTGAATGGCAACCCTAGTGGGCAGGGCGGGGCCAGCCAGTGGTGGGATCAAACTGTTCACCGAAGTACACAAAAAATTAACAACCGGTTTGCCCAAACTGGCTGAATCCCACCATTGCCTATACTCTTTACATACATTGGAGAATTTTTGGCTGTTCATCACAATGCAGTATATAAATAAATAAGATTATTCTGTTTAGAATTGCATAAGCACTTTTCCCTAACACTCCTGAATTACAGCCATGAGAAAATTTTTATTTCATTGATTTACTGGCACATTTTATATAAACCTGCAATTTTAGTTAAATTACTTGCTAACATGGGATACTATTTAATAGTTCACACATTCTAAACCATATTGTCACCACTGAAAGCTTTATTAGACATTTTTCTATTAAATTCACAAAGTAATTTGAGACATATTCTTTATATTGTTTATTACCAACCAAACCGTCTTTGAAGCACAGATGAATAAACAGATAAAATGAACAGCTTTTTTTTTGCTCTTATTCTCTAATGAACACTTGAATGAACTTTGACAAAACTTAAGTTTTATTTTATTGTGTATAATAAAAGTTTTACTGTGTATTCATTGTGTTTTTAGACTGTTGTGCGCCACCCTGAGTCCTTTGGATTGGGTGGCATAAATTTTTTAATAAATAAATAAATAAATAAATAAATAATACTTTACTCAGTCTGGTGTCCCCCTTGCTACATTGGATCAACACAACTTTGGCTGCAAAATCCAAGTTGGAACAAGCTAATATATGGGAATAACAGGCTTCCCATACAAAGCAGTTATGATAACAGGTAATAAAAGGATTTAGAGTGCTATGCTCAGATGAAAAATAAGGTCATATTTTACTCTAATTCAACATCTTAATCACAAGTTACTTCATATAATCAAGAAAACACACAAAAAAGATGACAGGGCAGAACATGCTGATTTTGTTTTTGACATGGTTGGGAGAGTAATACCAAGAGCAGCTGCAATGTCAAGAATGTGGGAAAGATTTGTAAACCAAAGTTCATTTTACTGTGATGAAAAAGCAAAAATTTCACTTAAAACAAAGTGCAGCTTATTTTTTTAATATTCTCAATTTTTCCTAATACTTGCAATAGACTACTATATTTGTGTGAAAAGTTCTGAGTTCTTTAATATGTCACTGTGCTGAGAATCAGGACAACAGAAAACAAAAAATCCCCCTTCTTCAACCAGAATATATGTAAGATTTTTAAATAATTATAGAACAAATGTGTAAAACTGTTTACAGGCAGTTTAAATTGAGTTAGCTTACTCAGCAAATGTACAGGTTAACTTTTTGTTACAAAATAATTGGATCTCAAAAGAGTAGGGCAAAACAGAACAAAATGCCCTTGACTGCTAAATAAATATTCAACTCCTTTTGTTAATGGACAGCACACTCTCTTAAAACTATTGGCACAGAGCTCCAGAAATCAACATAAAGGACTTTGGCCGTAGGACTGAAAACTGATGGAAAGAAGGGCTAGACACTGAGAGCAGAAAAGAAGCACTGATTATTTTTGAGAGACAAATTAAAACAATGATATAATTATTTAATTATATCACATTTAAATCTATAAAATAGAAGGGCTAGACACTGAGAGCAGAAAAGAAGCACTGATTATTTTTGAGAGACAAATTAAAACAATGATATAATTAT
>JANHFQ010007517.1:236924-249026 GCA_032468035.1 Aparallactus werneri | reverse complement strand
CATTAAAGACAAAGATGTACCAAAGGTAATTCAGCAAGTCCAGCACTTTGAACTGAGGGTTCAAACCTATTGGCAATCAGAGCAGCAATTATAAAGTAGGTGTTACTCTAAAATGGTGGGAGATGTGGGACCTGCATGCCAGCAGTCTGGCCACTGCATTCTATATCAGAAGCAGTTTCTAACTATTACCAGTATTTCCTGTTTCAGTTAAGACCACAACGAACACCGGATAAAGCTAGGCAAAGTTCCCTGCTGGCCACAACCTCCACTTGCTATTTAAGCTGTAATTATAAGTCAAGAGGAACTCCCCCACACCCAAGTCATGGGTCTGCTCTTTCAGAGGAATATGACTGCAATTGTATGTGGAAATATCCTCGGGAGCAAAAAGATGCAGCCAAGGAAATGGTCAGATAAAAGGCAGCTGGGTCAGAAGCAGGAATGTGGGACAGGAAAGAGGCTGAAAAGATCCTCCCTAGTTTTAATCTGTAAAAGAGAAGCAGGGAGCGGGAAGGGGGAGTTGTAGTTTCAAACCTGCAAGATTCTGAGAATGCAGTTTTACAATAAACTAGAATGAGTTCATTTGGTCGTGGTTCCTATGTGGTCTATTTCACAAAGCTGAAAATGACTCTGTCCAGAATTAACAGGAACCAATAAACACTTTCTCCAAATCTCTCTTTGATCCTGGTTCTTACTCCAACTTCATGAAATCCTAAACCTAAGTAGATATTAGAAATTGGAATTCCCATTAATTTATCCATGGAATGACAATAGTAAGTAGAAGAGCCTCTTCATGCATAAAGAAACTCTCTGAAGTCTCTTTGTGGTGTTGGTTTTCTCGCCAGTTTCACGGAAGCCTGACCCTAAGTGGATTTCCATCCCTGAATGGGATTTTCCCATGCAATTTTTCCATGGAATGAACATAACTGGGGGATCATAAATGTAAGATACTTCCTATGCATAAAAAGCTGCTCTGTGAGAGGGCAGGCTGTCCAGAAAAAGGGCTAGCACCTGTGCTGCTATTGTCTTCTCTCTTTAAACCCTCTCCCCAGCCAGCGGGGCAATGTTGGCTATAAAAGCTGTGCTCAGAAACAGCTGATTGTGTGTGGGGTGGAAGTAAAGCATTCTGAAGTGTCCTAAAGCTGGGAGAGGGAATTTTCTCTATCAGTTCTCACGAGGTGTAGTAGTTGGAGTGGGAGTATTAGTAGTGGGAAAGAGTGGAATAATGGTGAGCAGTGAGTAATAGATTGTGAATGCTTGTGTGTGTGTTATCTGTGTTGTCTAAGGACCTGTGTTGTGTTGATTCTTCTGTGTTTTTTGCCTACTGAATTGGATATATTTAAAAGAACCTGTGACAGAATGGTGAGACCTAAAAAGGTGAAATATCAAACACAGGGTGGCAAACACAGAAGTGGAGGTGGCTTAAACTCAAGGAGTTCATTAAACACTCCATAAAAAGAAAACAAAAATTGGCTTCCAAAGAAAGAGTTATGCTCTGGCAGAGCTCAAACTTTGCCGGAAAGAGTCAACATCCTGGCTGCAGAAACCAGACCTCTTAGCAGAACCTACACCACACAAACGGATATGAAAATGTAGAAGGGACAGATTCTTGGAGACAAAAACAGGTATCTACCCCATGCCTGTAGTTACCATAAGCCAAAATGAAGATAGATGAACCAGACACAGGGCTGCGCTCAGAAACTCAGGCCAATATTATCACAAAAATGTTAAAACAACAGCAAGAGGAAAAGCTGTGATTAATTACAAAAGAGGAAGAAGGATGGTGTTGGAGGGAGACAGGAAATGTAGGCTACAATGGAAAACAGTAAAAGAGAGGCAAGAAGAGAAGAGCTTAGGGGGCTGGTAGACTTATTTTTAAAAGCCCAGAAGGGGCACAATCACCACAAAGATTTTGGAACATATAGAGACAGGAGGAAGTCCCAAAGACACAAAAACCCCTAAGTCGTCAGAGGAAGAATACATAGAAGCCTATTTTACCATGTTTGAAAGAATTGCCACTTCTTGTAAATGGCCTGAGAGTGAATGTGTGGCCAGAATGTTTAAGAAAGGCTTTGAGAGCTTACAAGTAGTCTTCCAACAAGAGAAGTAACAGATTACTCACATGTTAATTCTATACCATTATGATGTCATTCCCTACACCTATAGGCAGAGGTTTAGGACCTACGCATATGACAAACATGAAGGGATTTGTGAATTGTGGGCAAAATTGGAAAAGTTTTTCAGAAAATGATTGAGATCAGAGGAAAGGGGCAAAGAAAAAGTGGTAGATGAAGTAATTTTAGAGGTGTTTCTACAGGTACTCCCTACTAAAGTGAGGTTTTGGATGCAAAAACACAATCCAAAAATCGGTCAAAGGAAATGGCATACATGACAAAATGGCATACATGACAAAAGGTCAGAGGATGTTAGAAAGAAAGATGCAGGAAAAAAAGAGTAAGAAAGCACCTTCCAAAAATAGGAACTCTAAGGAGCTGGAAGGGATAAAGGTGTAAAGCACATGTGTCAAACTTGCCACCTCACATTGCTGTCACATGACATATGGCAATGTTTTTTCCCTTCACGGAGCTGGGGTGGGCATGGCCTGCACGTGACACATCCGGCCTGTGGGCCACCAGTTTGACATCCCTGGTGTAAAGAAACCTTTAGTTCCTGCCCAAACAAAAGGCCAGCACTGGGAAATCAGATAGATCCACTGTTGTTACAGCTATGGGGAAAGTGGATATTTGTCAAAAAATTCTAAAAGACAAAGGAAAAAGGGAATGTCTGCAGCAATGCAAGCATCACTGGGGAGAAAAATTGCGATTTCAGGAAAAGTTAATGGGATCACTATTGGAGGCTTAGTAGATACTGGAAGTAGATGAACATCAATATACTCTCATTTGGTAAAGAGATTTATGGGGAAAGAGCCTCTCACAAGTGGGTTTGGGCAATTGCAATGGCCCAATTGGTTAAAACCAAAGTACAGGCAATGAACAGGGTAATGGTGATAGGAATAATCCCTAACTTACCATGTAACCTAGTGTTTGGAACAGATTTTCTACTTACAGGGGGGTGGATTCAGAAAAAAGGATTCAAGAAGGAAGGTAAGAAAGCCACAAGAGCCAGTCTCAGGCAAAGATAAGGATGGAGCAGAAGCAGGAAGGGAAGGAATCTGGGATTCTTCCTAGCTATCTTGATTTAATAGAAGTGAGATGTCCTAGAAAGGAGAAAGCTTTACAAAAGGCTAACAAAATTAGGCATGAACCCACATTTCTACATGGGAAATTTACTTAGGATCATTGCAAAAGAAAGATCCAACATTTTATCCATGTGAGTTGAGCAGAAATTCATCTATCATTTTAGGGATTGTATTGTTTCAATTTTTGAGAAATTATGATTGATTAGAGGTTTAAAATTGGGACACGGGCGGCCAATATAATACAATATTGCTAGTGTGGTCTAGTGGTTAAGTTACCAGGATAGAAAGCAGGAGACCATGATTTCAAGTCATACTTGAAAGTTAGCTGAGTGTTTGCTGGATAGGTTTGCTGGCTTGAGTTATTTCTAAAAATAAAGGCAGGATACAAATCAATGAGTCAATCAAAAATATGAGAATTTTAATTTTGAATAAATAAAATTCATAATGATACTACATAAACATAATTATTTTTATTTTATAATTTTTATTCTTGCTTCCTGAGACCAGAAGAACCTTCCATGAATCATTCTGTCCTGGACAGCTTTCATAGCTAGTTTCTGGAGTTAACGGTACCATATTTCTTATCTCTTCTCAAAACTTTTTCTTCATTTCCACTTAATACCAGAGACATGACTCTCAATTATGATACTTTATACAGATCCCAACAGGAACTGATCAATGATCTACACAGATAGTCCTCACTTAATGATTTGTCACTTGATAGCTCTTCAAACTTATGACAGACTTTTTAAAAAAGTTACTATCTGTTTGACAACTGGCTCACATTTATGACTGTTGCAATATCTTGCATGCACCTGACCACAATTTGTTATGGGGTTTGTTTGTTTGTTTTGTTTTCCAGCAAATATATATATATATATGCAAAAAACATACATTGCTGGATTTGCTTAATGACTGTTTTGCTTTTATGACCCTCATAAAAATAGCTGTAAAATCAGGTCAGGCCCCATGATGACCCTCTTAACAATGACTTACAACCAAAAATCTGGGCTCAATTGTGGTTTTAAACAAGGAGTACCTGTATCTGTCAGTGATCTATCATTGAATAAATGAGGGCCAACAAAAAGCATATAATATAAATACCAAAGAAATCTTTTCAATCACCCCTTCCATGAATCTACACGTTCAGTCAGGTCCCTTGCAAATATGTTGTAATATAACTCCCATTATCCTTATTCATTCAGCCAGTTTGGAAAAACGTTTCTTTGGTTTACACTATATCCCTCTGTAGCAGGAGTCTCCAGCCTTGACAACTTTTAAGACTTGTGGACTTCAACTCCCAGAATTCCTCAGTCAGCAAAGCTAAGGTTGGAGACCTCTGCTCTGTAGGATAACCATTAGAACCTGTATACTGCATGAGTCAAAAAGAGGGCTGTGAAAATATTTACAGACCCCTCACATCGTGGACTAAATTGTTTCAACTTCTACCCTCAAAAGGACACTATAGAGCACTGCACATCAGAACAACCTGACACAAGGACAGCTTTCCCCCCAATGTCATCACTCTGCTAAACAGTCAAATAATTTACTAAGATTGTATTACTATTACTGTATTACTATTACTCTTCTCATCCTGCCTAGTACCCAAGTACTAAGTGCTGTATCTCATTATTCTACTCTATGTATCTTACTATATTACTATCATTCTTCCCTTATGTACACTGGGAACATTTGCACCAAGACAAATTCCTTGTGGGTCCAATCACACTTGGCCAATAAAGTATTCTGATTCTGATTCAGTACTTTTAGTATATAACTGTTATCAATTATATACACTACATTTTAAACAGTTTACTTCAGATTTTGATTCTTCACCATAAAGCCCTTTTTACACCTTCCATTCTTTCTAAGATTTGAGTAAATTGATGTGATAAGAATTTTTTTTATTGTGCCTAACTCTACAAGGAAGGTTCCCTGGTTTAGAACTGAATGTCCTTTGATATTAGGTGAAACGTTTGTATCTGTCCAGTACTTTTAGGTTCTTGGTGTGTTTTTTAAGATTTGAATTTATCTTGGTGCTTCTAGTTCTAATCATTCTCATGGGTGGCTTTGTGTTTACTTCTGTAATATTTTCACTATGCCATGGTTAACATGTGCAATAGTTGCACAAACTCTCCACTTTAAAGATATATGGTTCCTCAGTCGGATTTCCACCACTCAAAATTTAACAGTGAGTGTTTAGCATACAAAAGTAGTAATGTTTTATAGCACCCTTCATGTTTTTAACTTATTCTTTCTACTGCATTGGCAGTAATCTCTAGGAAAAGCTGAGAAATAGGTTAGCAAAGAGATGCTTTTCAGGTGGGTGAGAGGAGGAAAGAAAGTAATAGTTATTTGTGAAAGAACCTGATTGAAACACACACACACTAGACAAAGTTCTCCCAAATTGTGCATAACAAGCAGCTTCCACAGAGAGCAGAGCCCCTCTTCCATAAGAACTTCACTCTGAATAACAAAAATAATAAAAGATGGAGGGAGTGCAGTTAATGAGTTCTTCTCAATCCCCCTCTTTGTATGTGGCCGCACTTATGTTATAGAACACCTGAAACAAGAATAATTCTGCTCCCAGTTATAGCATCTCTAGCATTAATCTGGATTGGTAGTTCAGGGGAACAATTTAGATTTGACAGATGAGCAATTGAGTCTCTGACCATGGAGCCCTGGGTGAAAGAAACCTCTGGGAAGAAAGCTATCCACATTACTCAACTTTGTCCATGGTTTGCAGGACCACACAATTCATGCATATGTATGCTCACCTGAATTATGCATATAAGAAGAGAGGTGGGGTAGCTTTTCACACTACTATATAAGGACACGTTTTATGACACAGGTACAGAACTGTGTAGTGTTCTGGATTGAATAGCAAAAAGATGCTTCAGAGCAGGGGTGTCAAACTTGCATCGTCACAGTGGCATCATGTGATGTATTGTGACTTTTCCCCCATTCAATAAAATGGGCATGGGCATGGCCAGTGCATGACATATCTGGGCTGCAGGCCACAGGTTTAACAGCCCTGCTTCAGAGCATGCAGGACTATAGAGGCTGTCATGAACTCCTTAATGGTTAAGGGCCTGGAGACAAAAACCTATGAAGAATGGTTGAAGGAATTGGGTATGGACGGTCTAGAGAAAAGAAGGACTAGAGGGTGGCATGATAGCACTATTCCAGTATTTGAGGAACTGCCACAAAGAAGAGGGGGGGGTGTTAACTTATTTTCCAGAGCACCAGAAAGCAAGACAAACAATGGATGGAAACATATGGAACAGTGGAACATGTTGCTTTCGGAAGTTGTAAGTGCTTCATCACTGGAGGTTTTTAAGAAAAGATTGGACCTATCTAAGACTTTCCCACCCTCTGCTAAACTGGTGTGGGAATGGCCAGCACATGACACATTTGGCCCATGGGCTGGGAGTTTGACAGCTCTGGTATAGGGTCTCCTGCTTCAGCAGGGGGTTGGACTACAGGACCTCCAAGGTTCCTTCCAGCTCTATTCTGATTGAAGCAATGGCTCCTCCTAAGAGCTGCAGCAGGTGCTGTGTTTGTGTGTTTGTGTGCCAGTGTTTTCCAAAGCATGATTTGGATTTTGAAGCTGAGGCCCAGCAAAGCCCCAGATACAGGCCTGCATTTCTTTGCACAAACAAAAAGTGGGTGTTTTTTTCTCTCTTTAGACAGTGAAGTGTGGTAAAAATATTGGTACAACACTATGCTAATCCTATTGCAGAACAAAAAAAATCCCAGACCATGCAACTGAAATCAATTATCTCTTTAAAGGAAAGAAAATGTGTTTAACTCTTTCAAATCCATTTTAATTGATTACTGTTGCTTCATTCTATGGCAGAGCTAATGACATGGTTACATTTGCTATAGGCAGCATCCCTTAAGAGCCTTGCCCTGCCTGCCCCTCCCTTGCATGGAGATCCATCTGACTCGACCCACCAAAAAAAGGGAGGAGGGAGAAGAGAGGATTACTTGGATGGAGGAGCTTGCTCAGCCACCAACAGACAAAGAGGCACTTTTGGGTTCGCTTTGTTTGAATCTGGCCTTCATCTCGGTTTCTACGGCAACCAGGAAGTTCACCTCCTGGCCCGGATGTCACAAAGGATGCAGCCGGGGAGTTGGGGAGGGGAAGTGGCAAAAGAGAGAAATTGTTCAGCCTACAGCTGACGGATTCATAGCTGGGGGCTCAATTGTCATGAGCTTCTACAGTGGAAGACTTGGCTGGGTTTTTTAGAAATCTCTCCTCATATCCAAAATTTCTCCCACAATATTAAATTACACGAAGAATTTCAACCCAACTGTCACCAACTGTCCTTTCCTGTAGACTTTCCCCAAAAATGGACTAATCTGAACTCGCTGTTTTCTGTGTGTGTTAACTGGAACAAGCAAGCTTTTGTCCTGCAGAGATCCTCTGGCTTTGTCAGCTCTTTCTAAAGCAAAGGCTGTCCCTTTAATAAGCATCTTCACAGAGACTTTAGGAAGGAAGTTCTCCACATACTCATAGCAGAGAGCCAGGCTTCATTGTTTCAGCCTGTAGCCACATGTCCAGCATGGAGGGAAGGAAGAGCAGGATGCAACATGAAAGAATCAGGAAAGTCAATAATACAAAACACCAATATATCAAACCAACGCTCTTCATAAGACTAATCTAAATTCTGCTTTGTGAGAACCTATGTTTACATTTGGAACAAATTAAACAGAAAATACTGATGTGTTTTGTTTGCATTACAATGTGGAAGCCAGTTCCATTGGCTGAATTCAAGTTTTGCTCTTTGAATACATACTCTGGAAATGATTGGGCTGTTCAAGAAAGCAATGGGAATGAAGCTTAATAACAGTATGGTCCCTCTAAGATAAAAGTTAAGTGACAAAGACTAGAGGAGGCGGAAGGAAACATAACCAGAGTATGAAAATGAATTCATATTATTAAGAACTATGCATAATTGTCCTTTGAAATTTTTGCTTTAATGAGTGCTATTCAAATACTTTCAAAGTACCTAGTTCAATCATTACTAATAGGAATATTACGACTACTGTTCCTATTATTTAAAAAATGTCAATGAGAACTAAGTTGTTAAAAAAAAGTGCAAAAGCCATGTTTGGGCTTTCTCAAGCATACATAATACTCACAGTTCTGTCTGCAAATGAATTGATTTTTGCATGTGGCATTCAGACTTTTGCTAGAGTTTGACCATGTTACTGAATTAATACTCATACATGTGGTACCCAGATGTTCAACAGCAGAATATGCTGCAGTGTAAAAAAAAATCTGCTTTGTCCACATCTATAATCACTGAAGAGTTATTTTTGTTTTAAGAGCTGGTGCAAAGTTCTGGAGTCAGGAAGTCCATGGTCAAAATTTCACCACTATGCACTCACCAATAGAGTGATCCTATGCTTGACTTACATTTGCAGACAGAGAGATACAATAACATTCATTACAGTATGCCAACATGACAGGAAACCAAAATCTTGCATTGCTGCACTGATTTATGCACTGAGGTTATGCTGCTAATGCAAGGAGACAAAGCTGATAAAATATAAGAGATCAGGAGAAAGTCCTGAGCTTCAAAGGAACCCAATCCTCTGAAATAAGTCTTTGGAATGATATTCCATTTCATTAAGAAAAAAATACTATTGATAGCATACTTCCAACAGAACAATGGAGAATGGCTGTGATTGTCATTCTGAAGAGACTTGGTTAATTTGGAGAAAGAGTTGCACTATCAGTATATAAACCTCAAGCATGTGAACCCAAATTTGAAATTTCTGATCCATATAGACAAACAGAAACTTTTATGGTTGTGAATTTTGATGAAAGAGAACTTTTACCACAACCAATACACTAGAATAGGAAAAATAGATCAAGAATCTTTAAAATTCTACGTATATTTTGCTTCAAAAATGCAGATAAATGTTCCAACCCCATTCATCTGGACATATACATTGCAATACCCATAATAGGTAAGCAAAGGGGAGAGCACCCTACCTGAGAACTTCAAAATATGCCTCCTGAAACATCCCATCTTTTCAAATGCCAATTCATCTGTGCAACATGCAAATTCTTCCCCCTTACAGATAAGGGGAACTGATTTTTTTCTGTAGTTTAATATCTAGTAATTTTCTTCACATTGTAAAGAAAGTTTATTGATCAAAAAATATCCAGATATGATTAAACATATACTGTGTATTGTTTAAAGTTAGTGGCTGGATTCATACAATATATTAAGACACTTAATAATTTGCTTAGTGCTTTCCTTAATGCATTCCTTAAAATATAGGCTATATAATTTACAGCCATAACTGAATCCAAACTTTGTCTTTAGGTGAGAAATTTGTTAAGTGGATTTTGTCCCATTTTATGACTTTTCTTGCCACATTTGTTAAGTGAATCACTGAAGTTGTTAAATTAATAGCAATAGCAACAGCACTTAGACTTTATAGTGCTTTACAGCCTTCTCTAAGGGATTTACATAGTCAGCATATTGCCCCCCAACAATTTGGGTCCTCATTTTACCCACTTCGGAAGGATGGAAGGCTGAATCAACCTTGAGCCTGGTGAGATTTGAACTGCCAAATTGCAGGCAGCCGGCAGAAGTAGCCTGCAGTACTGCACTCTAGCCACTGCGCCACTACGGCTCATGACATGGTTATTAAGTAAATCTGGCTTCCCCATTGACTTTGCTTGTCAGAAGGTTACAAAAGGTGATCACATGACCACGGGACACTGCAACGGTCATAAATATGAACTAGTTGCCAAGCATCCAAAAGTAAATCATGTGACCATGGAATGCTGCCAGGGTCATAAGTGTGAGAAATGGTCATAAGTCATTTTTTCAGTGCCATTGTAACTTCAAATGGTCACTAAATGAACTGCTGTAAGTCAAGGACTACCTATATAGTTTATAAGCCAATACTTATAATTTAGCAAGTTGTGTCAATACAGCCAGTATGTAATGTATCACATTTTGGTATAAATACAGTTCTATTTATTGCTGCTATATAAGGTAATCTCTCCTATAAATAAAACCTATACAGTAGGACACAGCCTTAAGAATTCTAAAATAACCTACATTGGATAGGTGAGAATGGCTGAGAAAATCCTATTTAGTTGAACAGGTAAATATCCAATTGTATATTTTGGAAGAAATCAAAATGTAAGCTAATGGAAATGATGACGATGTAGACTGAATTACCCTGATTAAGTACCCTTCCTCCTAAGTATTCTCTAAGTGGTAGTAAGCACTTAGTCCCTGGACCTGTTGCAGCTGCTGCTTATAAGTCATTAACTCCTCTAGTTTCCACAATTGAAATGTGCAGCCCTGAGATGTTCCCCACCTCCAGCCCATGCAAACCATGTGAGCCTGGAAACAAAAGCAGCAGTGAATAGTAGAGTTTCCCCATTCAGTTACTGCTGTTGATTTTCCCTGGACTTTCTATAATGCAAGGCTGACAGATTCTTTTTTTATTTCTGAAGTTAATTGGGCCCGTGGGCAGGAAGGCCAGTTGGTGCTCATTTTTAAAACTTAAAACTACTCATTTTTAAACATTAAGATATTTAAATTGTACCTGATAATTTTGAGAATGTCTTGCTAAATTTTAAAATGAAACTTTAATTTTTTTTTTGTTATGATTAAGAATGTCAGTATCTGAAAGTGGCTTCTCTGAGAGAACCTGGAAACCTTGAATGTATATGTCTTCTTTGCAAGATTAAAGAAGGGGTGTTCTCAAAAGAAATGTTGGCTGGATTTACTCTCTAGTAAACCGTACATGGTTTAATCAATGCATATTAAATAAACTTTTAAAGATGACAGCTTGCTAGGAAGATAGTAATTTTTACAGTGAAAAAAAAAGACTTCATTTTTTTTTCTGTAGCTCCAGAAGAAGATATTTTTGGTTGTTAATTGCCAAAAAATATATTCAGAAAAGGAAGTTTTCCTCTAGGGCTGTTCCTTTAGGGTAAAGCCACAGGATTATAAAATTTCAGAAGATTTTACATTTTTTGCCATGGTTTTGTTTTGCTGGTGGGAAACGATAGCATCTCATTTAGCTTCTTGCTCCCACATTTTGGACAGCATCACCCTTCTCCAACCTCACAGTCTTCAGATATGTAGGCCCAGCAACTGCCAAAATTCTCAACCATCCTATACCACTGGTGGTAAGCTGAATTCTTCTGCTGTATTCAAAACTAACTTCAGAAAGTATATATGTAAGGAACCTAATTACATTTTAGTAGGGCAGAACACAGACTAGGCTATCTGAGATCCACAATTTTCATTAAAAAGTGCAGCATATCAAGTTAAATCAGGGGTGTGAAACTCAAGACCTGTGGCCCAGTTCCGGCCCACGGGATACTTAAATCTGGCTTGCAGAGCTGTCCTGGAAACATCGAAGGACCGGCCCACGGTGCTTCTGTCAGCAAAAACAGGCTCCCAAGCTCCGTTTTTCAGCTGCCACGGCCTCCTGCAACCCTCTGCCAGTGAAAATGGAACTTGGGAGGGCCGCATAAGGTGCCCCGACAGGAGTGACATGAAGCTGTCCATAGCCACCCCTCCATGGCCACCCCGGCCACACACACCTGGTCCCCGAGGTTAAACACAACCCTGATGTGACCTCAATGAAATCGAGTTTGACACCCCTGAGTTAAATATAGAAATAGTAAAAAAAAAAAAAACTACCAATGGTGACTGATTTTATTACATAACCCAGGATAAAATTTCTGACTAAACATGTAGATGTTTGTGCTCCAAGGATGTAATCCTATGCACCCTTGTTAGGAAATACAATTGTATATTGTATTGTATGTTCTTATTCTACCCTGTAAGCCGCCCCGAGTCCCAGGAGAGGGGCGGGGTATAAATTTGACTAAATAAATAAATAAATAAATA
>JANHFQ010007517.1:87916-98228 GCA_032468035.1 Aparallactus werneri | reverse complement strand
TGTAAACCGCTTAGAGAGGGCTGAAAAATGCCCTGATAGGCGGTATATAAATACAGTGCTATTGCTATTGCTATAATCTATTTCTGATCATATCACTTGTCACTATCAGCTCCCAGTTACATTTAATTTACCATAAAAAATGTACTACTCATTTTGAACAATGAAATTCTGCACTTATAGCTATGAGTGAAAGAACAGTCTTTGCTTTTAGATAGCATCCTAATCTAACCCAGGAATTTATTATAAACAAATGATGTTAACAGACACAGTAACAATCAAAGTGCTGACGTATCTGGACAAAATTCCATGATTTTTTCCCATGCATTTTTGAATGAAAAATATCATGAGGAAACCAATGGGGAAGCAGTGAATCTACCAATATCAGTTTGCCTGTTTGGTCAGGAAATACATATCTTTGCTGCTGTCACTGAATAAACACTCCATTATTAATATCTAAGCAAAGCTTTGGTTCTCAACAATAATGTTTTTTAAAACAAAAGGATACATTAGTATAAATGGCTTAGAAGAAAATATTTCTTTTTAAAGGCCAAGAAACCTGGAAAACTGCGTTATTTTTTACTAATCTTTATAATGTTTTCCTCCTGAATATATGGTAAATCCCATGATTTAATTGATCATAGTTTCCTAAATAGGCAAAGTGATTGTTTTTTTCATCATATATTTTTATTCAAAAACCTTTGACAAGTATTGTTTTGCCTTATGTTTATTTCAACAACATACATTAAAATATTACTTTGCCTCTTTTGTTTAGGAAGGCCTTCAAAATCAAACACAAGGTCCAAACTCTATAACTAACCTAAATACTTCAGTGAATACAAATGTAGAATTGGCAACACTACTATAGGACATTTTATTTATTTATTTTATTTAACAACATTTGTATGCTGCCCAATCCAAAGGACTCAGGGCGGCTCATAGCATTAAGAAATTAAACACACGACATAATATAACACAACAACAACACAAAATAATTACCCTATATATTTCCTGATATGTGATATTATATAAAGTACTAGCAATTTGTTTGTTTTCTATATATGATATATATATATATATATATTTGCGCTTATGAAAAAGATAATTCAAATATAAGATTGGAGATGATAAGTCAGAAAACAATGGAGGACATTTCAACTTGTCATTACAATCTGAATGAAAGAATGTTGAATAAGAAAATAAAATAATTTTAAAACTAATTTAAAAAGGAGAGTCCAATATATGCTACATGAGTTAAAAGTTGACGTACAAATTCTATTTTGCAATACAGTAAATGCAACAGTCACGTGAACCATTACAGATAGTCCTTGTTTAGCAACTACAATTGGGACTGGCAACTCAGTCATTAAATGATGTGGTCACTAAGTAGAAAATTACTTGATTACAATTGTGCTTATGAGTTTACTTCAGCTTTCCTTGCCCCTCACCCCATTCCTGTACCCTTTGGAATGCTCGCCCTGGTGCTGGGATAATCAACAAGAAGGGAATTAATGTTTGCATTTACATTCATTTGAGAGGAAGGGATTAAAAGAGAGTAAGCAGGAACATGATGGGGAATACACATTGAATAGAAAGAAAAGAAACACTATGCTTGCCTAATATGCTTGTCTCCAACCCCCAGGCTGATTAGGAGGGCAACAAAGTGAAAGTGATTAAAATCTTGTCAGTCGCAGGCAGCAGCTGCCAGCTAGCTAAGTAACATGTTAAGAAAGAGATTGCTTGTTTAAGTAATCTCTCCACTCTGGGGGAGAAAGGAAACAAATGTTAGGCACAGGACACCAGGTACTGACTTAATGGTGAACAAATGACTGAAAGAAAGAGACATATTTTATATTTATATCCCACCTTTATTATTTTTTACAAATAAGTCAAGGTGGTGAACATATCCAACACACCCTTCTCCTATTTTACCCATAATAATAATCCTCTGATGTGGGTTGAGCTGAGAGTGAGTGACTGACCTAAAGTCATCCAACTGGCTTTCATGGCTAAGGTAGGACTTAAAAATCATGGTCCCTGTGAAGGTCATATATTAGCACCTTGGTCACAAAGTTATTTTTCAGTATTGTCATAAGTTTGAACAGTTGCTACATGACTGTTATGAACAATCAGTAAGTGAGGTCTACCTGCAATTCTTGTTTGTCATATCGGGAAAATAATGAATAAGGGACAAAGGATAGTGAATAGTGAACCCTGGGCAGTATTAAACCAGAAGGAATGTGTAACAATTATTGTTTATTTGTATATAGAGATAAATATATAACTGAATTATCTTAATAGCTGGTTTCTTCTCAAGCACATATTAGTATGAATATAAATGAAAATACATGAATTTTTTATGTATCTTAAAAGTTTTACAGAATTATATTTTTTTACTGACAACAATTTCATTTGTTTCATTCATATATACACATATCCCAAAAAGCAGACTTTAGTACATAAATATCAATGCTAAAACTGCTTGTTTTCAAAAGTGCCACTGTTTCTGCTGCTTTCTATGCAATAAATTTCAATCTAGATATTGCAGAAAACTGCATTGTCTTAGAACATAGAGGGAGGAGGGCTGAAGATATTTATTCCATGCAATGGGCTGTAAGAACCTGAGCTATTCACTGGTGAAGAATGGAAACCTACTATTTCTTAACTGCAAGTTTCCTTTCCTTACAAGTGATCCTACTTTCCGTGAACCATAAAAACCTGCTGTGTGAAGTAGAGATTATTCTCCTATGCACAACTAATCTTAATCATTAAGTTAGTTAGGCAAAAAAAGCCAAGATGTTTACTTAGTGAACAAGAAAAATAAAAATGTAAAACTGTTTCTTTTTAAATTAAAAATATAGGCTGTTTAGAGTTATTAAAATTAGAAAGACATTCTAGAATCAAGCCGCAGCCTTCTTTTTTTTAAGCTTCTTATGGCACCTAGAAGAAAATAGGATGCTTTGCTTGACATACAGGAAATGATGTATATAAAGTCACAAGTTCTGGGAAAGCCATTAATAGTGAAATGTTTACCTCCAGATCTCCTTACTGGAACAAGCCTAGTGCACAATATGTTAAATCATTTCTAAACCTGTTTAAGTAAAGAGTAAAGGAGTATATAATGAGAACACTAAGGGCAAGAATGGAATGTGTTACCATTTTTCTATTTCCGTAAATGGCTAAAATTACTTAAGAGAGATTTGAGGAGGTGACACAAAATCCCAATGCACTGCATTCTGCAAACCATTATGAAGGACTAGTATTACCAGCAGAATCATAAAATTACAGCGCTGGAAGCTGACATTTAGATCATCAAAAGTCCAACCCTGCTCAGTGCAGAAATCCAAATTAAAGAGAACCATCAAACCATTTTCTAGTGTCTGCTTGAACATAATTGAATAAAGAGAACCTTACCACCCTTTGGATAACTGACATCACTAACAAATTATTTTTTCTATTAGGAAGTTTTTTTTTAAATCAAAATTTGTCTTTCTGTAAGCCAAATCCATTATTCTGGATCCTACATTTGGAATAAAAGTGTACAGATCTTGACTTTCTATGTGCAATTGACTTTTCTCAAGACTAACTACATATTCATCTCTTAAAGCCTATATTTCTAATCCTCTAATTATTTTTGCTGCCCTTTTCTGAACTTGTTCCAATTTCTCTGAAATTCTCTTAAATTGTGATACATAGAATGGACACAGTACTCAAAGTGGAAATACTATTTACCGTTAATTCAGAATTAGAAGATACAGATTTTTTTGCAGTCATGTCACACTGCTGGCCTATATTCAATTTGCAATTAATTAGTATTTTAATACACATACACACACACACATCAGTATTCTAATATATTTTCACTTTGACCATTACTAACCAAGTATCATCATTGGATAATGATCCACTTTATTTGTTTCCCAATGAAGGACTCTGCATGGTTTACGCTTTTTAATTGATTATAGTTGAGTCCTTAGCCTCTAGAATCAGCTTCTTACCTGGCTAATATCCTCTGTCCTGGTGAACCCACTACTGTTCTGTCTTCTGAAGACAGAAGCTACCTTATTTGCACTTCTGTGCTTATTTTCTTTCGAACAACACATACTAAATTATAATTGTAATTAGAATTGTCAGTGCTCCTTTATGGGATTTCACTGTTAATAAATAGAATTTCTCAAAGGTTTTGTAAAATTCAGGCCTACTTTGTAATACTCCACTTATCACTACTCAACTTACCAAATGACAGTTTGTTTAGAAACACAACAAGGCCTATTGATAGCCAAGAGATGGTTAATTATGAAACCTCTTTATTCTACTTCAGGATTACTTTCTTAACTTGGAACTTCCGGTTTGGTCTTCAGCTTGACTGGACACAGGGTCTGCTACCTCTGTGGTCCCTACATCCAGGCTTCCCCATCCGAGGGCCCCTCAAGGGGCCAAAGTCACCCCGTAGAGGTGACGAAGCTGGGGAGACACTCTGGTAGGTAGAGAGGGGCCACATCCCCCCTCTCTAGCCAGCTATCCTCGAAGCCGAAGACGACAGAAGCAGCGATCAGAAATGGCCACCTGAAGCTGAACTCACTCCAGACCAAGATCGAGCAGGAGGGAAGTGGCAAGCTATCAGAGTTGCAGGAAGGGCGAGATTTAAACTTTTAAGAGATATACCCAAAAAAAGAAAAGCTAAGGTGCAGTTTCCCAGAAGTGAGCTAAGCTGCAAACACGCAGAGGGGGGAGGAAAAATGTGGAAGGAGAACAAAAGGAAGCACCAGTGAGAGAGGCGCAGGCGGGACGTCGATTAAAGGAACGCTTGAAATTTTGTTAAAATGGAGATTATAGACAGGATAGAAGTAAAGATCGATAGAATGATGGATCACCTGTTGAAAATGTTTGATAAAATTTGGGTGGTACTGGAATTGATGGACGAAGGAGACCCGGGACCCCTAAATTTGGATTTATCAATCACAGCGGAAGAGGAAGAGTGGGGAGAGACAGAGACAAAGGAAATGGCAGAGAGCACAGAACAGGGAGAGATGGAAGCGGTGATGGTGCAGTGCGAGTAGATAGTGGAGTACAGGATTTACAATTTTTTCAAGATTCATCAAAAGCAATACTTTTAAAATCTTTGAGACTGAAAGGAGAACTGTCAGGGTTGGTCTGGGATTTAAAGAGCAGAGAATTGCGGATTTTGGCAGAGGAGGAGGAGAAGAAGACCAAAGAGGCAGGACGTTTCTTCCTGCCATAATTAGACGTAGGAAGAAACTATTTGCTGAATGACTTGTTTTTCATGTCAAAATGTATGCTGTGTTCTCTGTTATTCTGTTTGTTCTTGGCTCCTTTGACTATATTAAACTTACATTCATTACTACTTTATTTTGCCGTACCTTTACTATAGTAAAGTTTGACATTCTGTCTTCCACAATGCTATTTGATACATTTCATAACCTAGCATGAGTTATTTAATGCTTTATTGCTAATTTTATAGGATTAGAAAATCCTGCTAATTTACCCTATTCATAAGAGAATTTCAAAGCAAGGAACTTGATCACAATCTATGTTATTTATTAATATTAAATATCCCATTCTCTAGGGTTACTAAATATTGTACTTTTGTATCACTTACCACTCACTGTATTGCAAAATATTATCATAGTTCTGTTATAATGTATCATACTGCACTTCTACTTTATTTTAGTTACAAGCTAGTTTATCTTTTATAATCTCAGTTTATATTACTATTCATATAAGACTCTTCATTCCACAGATTCAGCAGTTAATCTTCCATTAGAGTAATTAGGTTTCAAAAATGCAAAGACATGAACACAAAGATAGTTGACAATAATAAAATTACCTTGTCTTACATTATATTTAAGTATATTACAGTACAGGAATCTATACTTTTTGAATTCTAATTCCTTCATCCTTCTGCCTATATCTGCTCAGAGTAGCACAAACTATATGCATGTATTCTATTGATAGATTAAACAGCTTTTGATTAGACTAGACCTCTTGGAGATTTAAGTCAGCATAACTAACATCATCTTGACTAGAAATTCAAAGAGTTATAGTTCTTGAAGAAGACATGATTAAAATAGAAATTATTATATCATGGTATCTCTAAGTTCTTGAGAAGAACAAAGACTCCACAATGATAAAACTGAAATAACGCCTACATAACAGTATCTTTTTGAGATGTGAAAATTAACTAAATGATTGCCTTCTTTTATAAGAACCAATTAATCAATGGATATCCACTAAACTCAACATCTTTAAGGAGGATGAGTATCAGAAGCGAGCTTGATTTGTTTTTAAAAATATCTTGAGAAAAATTCATGGTAAAACAGTATAAATCTCAATAATTAAATAATTGCTCTCTACCCTACTTTTATTTGTTAAAATTAATGGATATGTCAGTTATTAATGTCTCATTGATGCAGGATATGCATTGAATGCAAAAAGTCCCTAATTCAATCTCAAGCAGCAATTAATGAGACAAACCTCTGCTTGAAACTCAAGTTACTACTACCAAATCAGAAGAGATCATGCTGAGCTAAACAAATGAATTGTCTGACCTTCTGTAAGACAGCTTTTTATATGTCATAGCATTGAAGCTACTTTGTAATACTTAGCTTATTATTCCTGTGTCTTTTAATGTGTGTGTGTGTGTGTGTGTGTGTGTGTGTGTGTATGATGTCTAATATCATATACCGGTAAATGATTTTCTTTATGGAGAGCATAGAATTGACAGTGTTTCAAACCCCTGACTCATACCAAAATTATTTGGTGGAAATGTTTTGTTCAATCAAAGATTGATTAAGTAAAAGTTACCTAGCAGCTTGGTGATTTAGGAAGAACACTGGGGACAATGAATTAGTGAATTATGCTCCAACCTAATTTAAGCTGCTTTGAATCGCGAAGAATGAGTGGGATAAGTATGGATTCTAAATCTCTTGACTGAGACATGTGTTGAGTTCTTCCCCCATTCAGCATGGCTTCTCATAATACAGATAATGGAATGCAGTTTTCTTCAGTTCTATCTAAATTAAAGACCAGCATAGTCAAAAGGTGTATAAAACCTAATAAGGTAACTTTTCAAGAAAAGAACACCCAGAGCCAACAATTTCAGACTATCCTTTAACTATTATGAAAAATCCCTAGTGCTACATGTATTTGTACATCCTAAGCGGCAACTCCTTGTGCTAATTCCAGTAAAGCTACAGAAAACATAACCAGAACGTGGACCTACTGTTTAATCTACCATAAATAAATGTGTATTTGAAAAATGTGTACAGAAAACAAACCAAAGACACTCTAGTCAAAAATATAAAAAGGCCACTATCTGTGGGCAACATTAAAATATGAAATACTTACAGAAGATTTGACTGTGACATCCAGAGGAGCTAAGAACAAGAGCTTAAGGTAAAAAAGTAAATTTAACTTTGGAAACCGTGTTAAATCAGAAATAGCTACATAATAAGGTGTCTTAATTTTCTTTTAAAATTAGATAGAGATTATATATTTAAACTCTTAGCTTTTGGAAGTTTAATTGGAAAAGAAAAGGTTTAGGAATATATGGATTTTGTGAGCCACATATACCACAATTCAATTACTTCAAATAATTCCTCATAAGACTGTTTGCTGAGTCTGCTACTTTAAATCCTGTGTTTTAATTCTGCTTCCTGTCTTGATTAGTTACCTTGGGAAATGCAAGAAGTCACAACAAAAGGAATTTACAAAAGACGAAGCAACATATTCAGTGCACAGGATTCCCAAGAGTTAATCAAATATAAAACAAAATATAGAAAGTGGTAGTAGTAGTGTGTTTTGTGGAACCATAAATAGTTTTCTGGAAAACTGTTTAAAAATTCTGCCATTTTTTCTTCTAAGAGAAGATTTCTCTATATATCCTTAAAAATAGACCTCTTCATGCTATCCTAAAGATGTTTTGCAACACTACTTGTTTTGACATTCTTTTTGAGTTTTTAATAGGTTCAAATATTGTAGCCTTGCCTTTTCGTTTGGTGTATACTGTTTGAAAACAACAGTGATTACAAAGGCAACTGCATTGCAGTGGTGGGGGAAAGAATTAGAGGATGCAGAGTTTGTAAAATGTTCTGGGATTTGGGAAGATAAAATTGCTGTTTAAATAGAGTATTAAAAACTGCCATTTCTTTTTGGCTTATAATTCCACTTTCTAAATACTTTTTTAAAAATGGTAAAGACTGCAAAAGCATTCTTGGCCTAAAAATAATACAGCAAAACCAAAAAATGATTATTAAAGACTTAAAGCATCTGAAACAAAATGGGAGAAATCAATTCTTATTCAGAAATACAAAGTATAAAAATAAAATACCTGTAACCAGGGTCCATGTGCTGCATATGGATGCTCCTCTGTAGCAAAGGCCCCTTCAACTCCTGTAGATACAAAAGTGATTGCTGTATCTCCTGTAATACTTTTGTATGTAAAGTGCCGACCATGTAACAATCTGCCTCTGAAATAATAAACAAAAAATCACTTTCAAATCAATATGGTCTTTCCCATGTGGCACTCTGTCATGTCATATATTCCTCAATACATATAATATTTTAGACCCATAATTTTAAAGTTCAAGATTAAAAAATGAAATAGAGACGACGGAAAAAAACAACTATAATTTGACTATAGTAATTAAGGCTCTAGTGGATTGGGTAAAAAAAAGAAAATTCATCTAAGTTCCAATATACACAAACAAACTCAATGACTTATATCAGAAACAAACCCCTTTCACAGTACAAAGTTTTGTTTTAAAGTGATGAAACAAAAGAAATGCAGTTAAACGAAAGGAATTCTGTATCTCACCTACATTTCTCTCTTCTAGACATATTCCATCTAAATGTAATATATGCTTTTTCATAAACCAAAACAAATGTATTTGAATAGCAAATTAAGATAATATGTGTGTGCTGGAAGATATCCTAAGGTTACCAGGAAAATTAGCTGTTTTAGAATTCAAGTAAAATATATATAATAATCTAATTATACAGCAAAATACAAGATTGCATTGTGGTAAGATTATACAGCATAATATAATATGCTAGACTTGATCAGCTCAGACACTTGAGACTTGACATATACTGTAAGAATTAATCAAAACCTTGAAATGCGGAGAGTCCTCAGGTTACAATGGCAATTAGGACCAGACTGCTGTCGCTAAGCAATGTGGTATAAAGTATGATGCAGTTACTGTTAGTTACCAATGACAATCCAGACAGTCCTGCTTGCTGTCTTAACCCCAAAATACACACTAGGAGGCCCCACACAGGCCACACAGAAGTTGAAGGAAGGTGGGATTGAGATGCAAGTGCAGGGAGGCCACACGGAGGGTGTGGGTTGCACAAAAGAAAGCATTTTGTCCTTTCAAACATTTTATATCAAGGATGTCAAACTCGCATCATAATGGCGGTGTCATGTGACATATTGGGACTTCCCCCCTTCGCTAAACCAGGTGGGGGTGGGGCCAGCACGTGACGTATCCGGCCTGCGGGCTGTGAGTTTGACACCCCTGCTTTATATAGACATTTCAAGGTCTTCTCCTGTTGTTTGAATATGTATGCTTCCAGGGAAGATATCTGCAAGGGAATTACTATTGTAGTAAAGCAATAAGTCTCTTGGGAGGATCATGCCAAATCTTTGAGATGCAGCACTTTCACATTTTGAACAAGGGCACATTGCTCATTTCATGCAGTGCCCTCTGAACAGTACACCTCAACCCCAATAGGCATGTATTACATGGTTAAATATTTTGTAATATTCAGTTTAGCTTTTTAAATCTAGTTGAAGAGACCTCAGTAATGTAGAGACAACAGAATGGTCCTTACAGTCCCTCATACAAACACTATCATTCTACTCACCTTAAACAAAGTGGAATTAATGCTCCTGATTCCTGGTTGAATTTTAGGTGCACACTCTCAAGCTGTCTTGTGCGAATCAGTTCATGAGGAATGATTGCTGCTGAGCTGTCACTTTCTAAACTGTCCTTACGACTCCTAAATCAAAGAAGGTATAAGTTTTTATCCCACCTTTTAAATATATTTTGGATCAACTCAAGGTGGAAAGTACACCTAATATTCCTGCCCCCTATTTTCACCATCATCACTATGAGATACATTGGATAGAGAGAGTGTGACTCGTCCAAAGTCACTCACCCTTCACGTCTAAGGGAGGCCTAGAATTCAGTCTCCTGCTTTCTAGTCCAGAGCCTTAACCGCTATACCAAACTGGCATTGTAAATCCTTAAGCAGAAAATTACTGAAACAATATTTAGTTTTAAAACTTAAC
>JANHFQ010007517.1:0-10522 GCA_032468035.1 Aparallactus werneri | reverse complement strand
AGGAAAACATTGAAAAAGGTTCACACCTAATTGTGAAGCTATTTTTAATGCTGCTGGTTGTGAACCTGAATGGTAAGTAAAGGAAGACTGAAATCACTTTGGCTTGCTTTTGAATAAATGTTTTCTGACAAAATATGCTAAAGATAGCTTAAACCTAATCACATATTTTAAGTTTCACCTGCCTATAGGTGTCCATGGAGTTGAAGTGGTAGGGATGTCATCTTGCATGAACCATGTAATTTGTTACAAGTCATATCATTTGCATCATTTAGGACAGGGGTGTCAAACTCATGTCATCATGTGGTCATCACATGACATATTACGATTTTTCCCCCTTCACTAAAACAGGGATGGGCGTGGCCAGTGCACAACACATCCAGTCTGCGGGCCACAAGTTTGACATCCCTGATTTAGGCAGTGATGCCATAATGTTCTTAATCATGGTGATCATGGTGCAGCAATCAACATGGCTTCTAATGGATGCCTATATAAATCTCAAAATGTTTCCCAGATAGCCATAATTGGATGTTATTGCCCAAGTTTATCTAAGAAGAACATAATGTTGTGTAAAGCCATGATATACTTTGCTTGACTTGGGTTTAATGTGTTCTATGAATTCGATCTTTATGATTAGAAGCAATGTTGAAGGCTTGTGCACATACTGTGTTATAATGAGATGTTATTCAATTAACCATGGCCAAGCAAACCAGGGCATAGTGTAAAGTATAAACTTAGTCTATATTTTCTTTTTAGACCACATAATGTTGACATTGGTATTGATCTACCTAATTCTAAGGGACTGATGGTTACTAAAATTATTTGATTTACTTTAAGCGTGAAAAGATTTTTCTGATTTCTCCTAGAGAGGAAGCTGACCAAAAACCTAAGCCCTATTTCAAGTGGTAAGTACTTTTGCATAACAATTTTGTTCTCTTGGAATAAAGGGGAAGAACAGGGGTTTTCCAGCATTCACTCTAATGTTACAGTTTCCTGCACAGATTTTCTCTTAAAAACAGAAGTATATTGTATTGTGTTTAAATTTATGAAAAAAGTTACTTTTTTAATCTGCACGGTCATTAAAATCATTCCTCAAACCAAGATAATTTCTGATATTTTGAAAAATTATAAATGAAGTTTAAGATTTGATAAATATTAATAAGCAAGACTAATACTTCAAATGAATTGAATGCTCTATTGCCATTAGAATTGGAATTTGTAGCCTTCAAATTGCAAGTGTCAATCCTGAAGCTGACCTGAGCGAGGCCATTTTGACGCTTCAGTATTGCCACACTGGAGCTGAGGGATAGGAAGGGGGGGAATAGAGATAGCTGGGGTTTGTAGCCAAAACAAATTACTTTTTCGTGGGAACCAAGGACATTTCCACAGGTGGTTGGAGAGAGGAGGGGTGAAGTTACCAGGCAACTGGACGGTGCTTTGATTAGACCATGTCACTGATTGTTCTGGGAAGGGGAAAATTTTTAATCAGGTAAAAACCACGGGAACATTCAGAGTCAGTTTTCATCAGCCTGTGCCAATATGACACACCAAATAAAACTATTCTTTGCGGAATCACTCTGCCTTGGAGTTCTGTTTGTTATGGATGTGTTACCTGGAACCCTGACAACAAGTCTTTCTTTTAACCGCTTCATTGGCTTGAATATGGCAGTTCCATGCTACATGTTATCTACAGAGATTATGCAGTGAGGTATGGTTGCTTCTAAGGAATAATCAGCCTAACTAAGTTTTTGGAGGGGTAAAGGACTATTACTTTCCAGATCTTCATAGGTTCTTCAATGTATCTGTGGGAACTCAAGATCCTCTTCAGAAATAAGGGTTGATTTTTAGATGTCAAGCAGTTAGCAGTATCTAGCAACCTTGACTCTTTGAACCCTTCCTCAGGCTCTGCCCTCTGCTCTCCTAGAGTAGGAATGTCAAACTCCTGTTGTCATGGCGGCATCACATGACATATTGGGACTTTCCCCCCCTTCGCTAAACCGGGCGGAGGTAGGGCCAGCACACGATGCATCTGGCCCGTGGGCCATGAGTTTGACACCCCTGTCCTAGAGGAAAGATTATGTAGATGCTAGGATGAAAGCTGAATTTGAGGGAGATGTTATCTGCCTTAAAGAGCTTGATAAGACTTAATTATTATGTCAATTATTATTATGAAGAAGAACCTTCAATTGTAAAGATTCTGACTGGGAAGAGAAATCTAAACTTGAAACTGTTATTAATATTGGTATATATTGATAAATTTATCAATTTTTCATCAATTTCTTAACAAAACATGGTGGCTTCCACAATTAAAATGTGCATGGCATATATGCAATAAACCAGCAGTCCCCAACCTTTGCCGCTTGGCGGCCCGACTGGGGGAGGAGATGAGAACTGGGCAGCATAAGCGGCACATGCACAGCTCAACTTGTGGGAGCGGCGGGCTGGCACGTGCGTGATTGCCCACCAGCCTGCTGTTCGCGCAAGTTGAGCTTTGCATACACACTCCGGCCAGCCACTCGTGTGGCCCAGTTCTGAATAGGCCATGGCCTGGTAGTGGGCTGCAGACCAGAGGTTGGGGACCCCTGCAATAAACAATATAAATAAATCATCCATAGTAATAAAAACATTAAAATGTCTATGGTGAGAAAGGTAAATCATCTAAGTAATAATGACAACCTCCTAACCCTACTATCCTATTTAATATATTGTAACACAACAGTCCTATAATAGTACACAACCAACATTCAATTACAGTAAAATTACATTTAAATTACAAAAGCCCTAAGGAATGATTCAGTCATCTGTTTTCCAAAACGCCATCAAGGTGGGACTAATCTAATTTCTACTAGAAAACTGGTATGTAGCACTTACATAATAGCATAAAAGTATCAACTCCATGTGTAAGACTACCGTAGACTGAAGCTGCCATACCTAAAGATGATGCAGGCACGTAAGCAGGATCGATAGCCAGGAATCTTGCCTAAAAGATGCCTTCAGGAGATAGAGAAAAGGGAACTACAGTACGTTGTTAAGAAAAGAAAGGGAAAATGTCATCGAAACCAGACAAAAGATGTTGGCACTGAGCATATGGGAAACCCCTCTCCAAATTCCATTGACAGCTATCAGACGGGTAAATCAACAAGGCAAGAGTAACTACCAGTCTTGTGAATCAACAAAGCAAGGGCTTTGGGGGAAGAAAAGGGATCCTGAAGCCCATCCACTTTGGAATAGAATGGGACAATTTACCACAGCCAACTCATGGGACAATTCACCACAGCCAACTCACCATGGGACAACTTGTCACGGCTAATTAGCCATGGGACAACTCACTGTGGGACAATTCAACAATTCAACTTCATTATTTAAAATGATTTTTAAAATATTTTGATTTTTGTCATTCACATTTCATTTTGTTCTTCCTTTGACATCCTTGCTTTAATCTATTCTTTCTTCAATATCAGTGTAATTATTGTCCTGCAGCAAGTTGGCTGCAGCGTGTTGGCTGTGGCGATTTGGTTCTGGCGAATGGGCACATGTGTTGTCGTAGATTTCTTTGGAATTGTCTTGGATCTACACTTGTCGGCTCCTGTCCTCTGGCTAATGCCTTGCAGCCTAGATGTGGATATGGTGAGTGTGTATGTGTGTGTGTACACAAACACACACACATGTATATACAAACATACGTGTGTGTGTGTATATATATGTATGTACATTTCACACACACACATACACAGTGTAATCAGTAAAGTTTTGCTGTTCTTAAATTCACTCGGTCTCTGTGTATTCCAAATAATTGCTTTGTGCCTTTTGATTGAAAGTGATTTGAGTGTGGCTGTTTTCCAGGTTTGTGAGTATGAGTGAATGACCGTAAGCTGAACCTGGGAGCGAACATGTAACACATGCCTTCCTAAAATGTAAAATTACTAGGAATTTTTCTGTACATACATAGTGGGTGGGCTGCTTATGGCTGGAGAAGCATACCTAAATTAATTTTGATATTAAGTCTTACAGGCTTTATAGATAAAAACAGCACTTTGAATTATACTCAGAAGCTGATTGAATCAGTGCAGGACTTGAGCACAGGATAAGATGCTATTGATGTTTATTTGCACATAATTGGGTCACCATTGTACCAATTATAACTTCCAGGTGTTCTTCAAAGGCAGCTCCATCTAAAGCACATAACAGTGGTCTGCATTTGTGATGAGGAGGGCATGAGTTAGTTACAGTTGTAAAGTCCTCATGTACTAACTAGTGTACTGCCAATGATGGGGTGGGGAGCTTAATCTTGCCTTCCTTCCACCTACTGATCCAGCAGTACCTGTGAGTCCAGGAGGACCTCCAAATAATAGATTTGTTCTTTTTGAAAAATAGCATGAAATATGAATCAGAGAAAGAAAAAATGATGAGGTTATGGTAAACTTGTCCCCTCAGGCTCGTTTCTTCTTTCAATTTTTTCTGAGCATCTTTTTCTTCTGTTGAAGAGAATCATGCCATTTCTCCCACTAAAAATTTTTCAGACTATTTTTTCCATCTAGGACAGTAAGGAGAAAAATAGTATCAATATACTACTGTACACTTTTCTTCCTCTCCAGACTGCAATTTCCAGCAGCTGTTTTTGATTATTGAGGGTAGGAGGAAGAAAGCAGCGGAAAATAGTTGAATTTTGTGGAAGATGGCCTTTGGTTCCTAGACCAAAATCCTTATTTTCTGATTCCTAAGGAGGCCCCTCAGCAGAAAACAGCAAAGTGATTTTTTAAGAAGAAAAGATCATCCTCAGCTATTTAAAAAATCATTATGTTGCAGGCTGTGGAATCCTCAAAAGGCTGAATAACACATTACAGGTAATTATAATTACAATAATTACAAACAACATTCTGCAAATCATTATGTTATGGGAAAAGTGATAAAAGCAAAGCTTTACAGGAAATGTTTTACATGGAGCGTGATAGTCTGGCATTTTGCTTTTTAATTACAGCTGTAAAGAATGACACTATTGGATTACAGCATGTCATTGGATATATAGCTCTTTTATGAAAGCATTTTAGTTCATTTTCCTCCCAAATACAATCCAGCCTTTATATGAAAATAAGATGATTGCAACATAAAAGAGCCTTCACACACGGAAAGAAGAAATGATTGATCTTGTTTACTATCAGGATTATAAAGTTGGAACCTTTACAAGCAGCAGCAAGATGCAACATGAAATTTGACAGTGTAATACTCTGTCAAGATCATTTGCTATTTAATATTGCTATATGCTCTATTTTCACTTTTACTGATTTTCTAAACAGAGGGGCCCCCAATCTCTCTTTCCTGCTCCCATCTCCATTCCTTCTTAGCTTAACAGATGATTAAGAATTCTTAAGAACTGAAAAGATGGCTCATAACTTTGAGACATTTAGAGCATCTTTATAAATGAATTGTCTGGTAGTGGAGCCAGACTTACAGTATTTACTGCCAAAAGGGCTAGCTAGCTCCCTCCACCCTACCCCCACCCTCTTCCTTTCTGATCTGAGTTACAGTCAAGCTCTATGCCTCAATCAAATTGGGCTGAATCCTAATTTCTACACTGTGTGGGAAACCTCAGGATTTCTGCTGGTTCTTTGCCTTCCTATGGTCTACCCCATCACCATTACCTGCCTTTTCTTCCCACTTTATAGCATTGCCAGTGTGTTAACAAACTGATTCCAAACAAGTTGGACTTTATTACATTCTAATCAGTGGTGGGATTCAGCCTATTCCGACAGGTTCCGTAGAACTGGTAGCGATAATTTTGAGAACTGGAAAATACCACCTCTGATTGGTTGACCCCAGCAAATACCACCTCTGATTGGCCGAACACATAGCCATGCCCACCAAGCCACGCCCACAGTACCAGTAGGGGAAATTTTTGAATCCCACCACTGATTCTAATGTGTTTTAACTTTTGTAATGTGCTTAATCTGTGATGTGGCTTTTATAAACCACTCAAACAGAATTTGAACTGCTCCAAACGCTGTCACGGAAGTTTTGAAGTTGGTCAGCTATTTAGAATGCTGTAGTTAAGGTCATACACATATTTGCTTAATTTGGACAGTAGCGTGTCAATCCAGTTTTGTGACTTACTCCATAAACCATACCACAGTATATGATCCCAGTCAGTATTCTTGATTTGTATTAGTTATGAGATCTTTCTCACAGCCACATTAACATCCTTGAAGTAACATAAAAATATGATGGAACAATTTGTACTGCCTCAATGGCCAAGCACAATTCTGTCTCAATTACAAGGCTTGTGAACCATGCTGTCTTACATCTTTAAAATGAAATATTTTAAGAGCAGTATTTGGCAGACAATATCATTAGTTGGCAAGGAAAAAAAACCTCCAAGGCTTTCCTTAACATGTGGCGAAGATGGGTTGGGTAAATATGGGTAGAGATATACCAGTAATCCAATTTTCAAGTTGCCTAAATGACAGGTAACAAGAAGATACCTGTTTATATACTGCATGGCTAGTGCTCTCTGAAAGGTGCTACAAGAATATGGCAATACCAATAATGAAAAGTCACAACCAGCAGCATTCAGAAACAATTCATGATATGTATAAAATGTTATTACAGTAGGCAAAATTGCCTGGACACCAGCCCAGCATAATAAAAGTATTAGAAAGTATAGTAATCCAAACTCCTTATCAGCAGAAGTAGCAGGGAGGTTGTAATATACTTTTTGGGATAGAACAGCAAAGTCCAGCTGTCTTTCCCAGTTTACAGAGGCATTCTCTATAGATCATAGTGATCTCTTTACAGAGTATTGTCTTTTTAAAAATATATGTCCAGTGCTCCTTCAAAAGGCTGTTTAAACAGTATTTTGAAAAAAGAAATTATTTTATCTATGCCTGAGCGCACAAGCCAAAATAACATATGAGTTACATTTTCCAAAGCATGAGTTGGGCATTGCCCAGGTAGATGAATAAGGTAAAATAAGGAAAGGGGATCAAAAGTGATTCACAGTACATTCATCTCTCTAAAATCCAAGGAGACATATTTGTATACACATGCTGTACACATCCAAGGATTAGCTGTTCTGTTTTTTTAAAGAAGGTGTAATGTTCTTGCAAAAGAGTGATACGTTCCTCTTTATAAGCAACTCACACAATATTCACAATGTTATTTCAGAGAGTTGTAATGCAGGAAAATACCACATGTCCAAACTCTCTTTTGATAAGAATCTGAATAGGTCTTCCTGGACTCACTGTTAATATCTGCAACGTGCACACAGAAGCAGTCCATAGTTAAACCAACATTCAGAAATCCTCATTTAAAATGTCTCCTTTCTTCCCGATCCTTATAGCATTTAACAAAGATACAGAAGAGGGATCAGGGCTTTTCTAGACTTGTTACTGTTATGTTAAACTTGCTTATTCATTACATAATAGATTTCCTTTAAGAGATCTCGCTGCTAATTTGCAACACTCCTAGGTGGAGAATGTTTTAAGAGTCATAATAAAAATATCTCTGGAACCGAAAGGCTACAGGTTGTCTACCCAGAAAATAAAGGACAAAAAAGGGAAGACAGAGAATACATACTGTGATACTTTCAAACATTTATCACCACCACCACCACCAAGTTCCATGTAGCGGTTAAACTACCAACCTACAAATCAGGACACATGAATTCTAGTCCCATTTTAGGTATGAAGGCAGCTGGGTGATTTTGGGCCAGTCACACTCATTCTCTCAGCCTTAGGAAGAAGGCAATGGCAAACCACTTCTGAAATCTTACCAAGAAAATTTCAAGGACTTGTCCAGACAGTTGCCAGGAATCAACACTGACTTGAAAGTAAAAAAACAGAGAAATTGTAAGGCTTTATGCACTCAAGAGTCATCTGAAGGATTTGCATTTTATGAAGGCTTTTTAAAAATATAATATTAGAATGTCAAATTGAGCTTGACTTTACAATTACTGATTAGTACAAGTTAGGTATGTTGCATTTTTAAAAAAAATTATTATAGATTGTATTCAGCATTTCTGAGCACAACTAAAATTATATATTAATAGAAGCATATTTATATAATACTTATCCACTACTATAAGTTAAAACTACTAGTGTTCTAGCACTAGAGGCGATATTGCTTTCCAGGCATTCTTATCTGTACATAGCTTAATACCACTCTCTAGTGGTTAAGCCAAGAGAAACAAAATGTATTACAGTACTTTTAAACAAAGCAAAGCCACAAGTTAGTTAACTTACTCATGTTAACTAATGTTTTCTAGGCAAATTGACAAAATAAAATAAATGTGCATATATCTTATAGGAATAGAGATACTTAAGTACAGCTTTTTAACAAAAACTTTTTTTACAAAAGCCGTTTATAAAGTTTTTTTGCATGTAGTAACAATACATAAACAGCCTTAGATAGGAAACAAGCAAGGTAGTTTTACACATGCTCAGCTATACTATTAATAACTGTTTGTGAACAAGCCATTGTATCTTTCACATGTAATACTAATCAATAAATCCACAGTAAAAATGGTGCTGCTAAGAAGGATCCACTTAAAAACAAAACTGAATTCTACAAGTAACACTGCCATAAGTAACTTTTACAGTTGTTTCAAAACCAAAGCTCAAAACACATATATTTAACACTAGCTTGGTACCTGGATTCGCCTGGGTTGTCCCTCCCCCATTGCTGGGGGCCGTGGCGCTCCCTGCCCAGCCCTGGCCGTGTGGCGCTCCCTGCCCAGCCCCGGCCATGTGGTGCTGCTCCAGGCTGCTCAGTGCTGCTCCTCGCCACGCATGTGCACCACACAATTTAGTGTTGGGTTGCTGGGGGTCTGCACTTCGTGAGCCTTTTTCTGGGGTGCAGACCCTCCCAAAAGGTTAGTGACCCCCCCAGTGCTCATCTCCGAAGGGTAAGTATGTTGAAAGTTTGGGCGTGATTGGTGCGGGGGTGTGAAAGCGTATATGGCACATACAAACTCACAAACACACCCACAGTTCTGTTGTATATATAACATATATAGATTTTAGTTTTTATTTGTAAATAAGAAACTTTTTTAAAAACCCACTGAAAATTAGACGTTCAGCATCAAACTAATGCATGAGTCACAGATTGTCCACTTCTGTCATAAAATCTAGTTTTAATATATGTAGTGTAATGATTAGGGTCATATATTATGTTAAGTGAAAACCAAACAAACTACGGTATAAGAGAGTTCAGTATGGTGTATGAACCTAGAACCTCTTTTCTTTAAACTGTGGCACTGCAATATAGTTAATTGTCCAGCACCAGAAAACAAACTTTCTAGTACAGCAGGCCATGAGCCAGATGTATCATACACTGGCCATGCCCATGCCCGGTTTAGCAAAGGGGAAAAAAGTTGTGATATGTCACGTGACACCGCCGCCCGTGACAATGCGAGTTTGACATCCCTCTTCTAGTAGATCAATGCAGATCTTTCAATGAGATCTTTCTAACTGAAATCAAGAAGCAACCACAGTCACTTGATGGCTCAGCACAGCTATTACAGGGGTTTTCCCATGTGATTTAGGCCATGTGCATGAATGCAAAGAACATTACACACTTCAGTTTTTCCTAAATATATGTTGTTCATCTTCAACATATATTCCTAAATATATGTTGTTCAGATTTTTTTCCTCAGAAATTGTAATGTATTTTTAAGATCACCTAGGGCAAAAATGTTCAAAATAGCTCTCTCACTGTGGTCAGGATTGTATTCAGGTGAGTAGCATCTACTTTAACAAAAATTAAAATAGCATGTAGTAACATTTTGCAGATCCCAAGAAACAAATCTGAAGATTGGTTTCCAGAGTAAACCAGTTTCAACAATTGGATGATTATCCATTTGAGATTGAAACCACTGAGCTCTTCGTGATTTTAAATAAAAATTTATTTTATCATATTTTGCATTTATGATTGCGGCTGCACAGAAATACACACAAACACACACATGAATATTAATGACATAATACAATGACTGTCCTAATATTTCTTGGTTATAGTTCTCTTAAATGAGTGTTCATGTCTGCTGTTATTTCTTGTTTCTAATTTCTAGAGTCATATATGAAACGAGTGGCTATATAAAACAAACAAATGTCATTTGCTATTAAGTCTGGTGGATGTACATGTATTTATTTTTATCAATATATGATCAACTTTGTCAATTATTATCATATTGGACTCTTAAATACTGGCAGTGAAATGATAATAACAAAACATTATATTACAACTGTAATTCAATGTGGGCAATACATAATAGTTTGTTTTTAGTTTATGGATTTAAAGTACCATATATACTCGAGTATAAGTTGAGTTTTTCAGCCCCCAAAATGGGCTGAAAAAGTTACCCTTGACTTATGCTCGGGTCAGCTGATTTTTGGGGACATAAGGTGATGCCCATGCAGCGCGTGCCAAATGCATGGGCATCACCTTATTTTTTTTTGGCTGGGCTCTCCCACCCACCTGCAGTCTATAGCTACCTTTATTCACTCTGTTTGCAGCAGCACAGCTGTTTGCTGTT
>JANHFQ010007497.1:134241-150407 GCA_032468035.1 Aparallactus werneri | reverse complement strand
CCAATTGGAGGGCCTCTAGGATGTTTTTGAGGACCTTAGGAAATTCTTCGGGAGCAAAAAGCTTCGAAGAAGTGGATAATGTTTCCTCCTCCATCTCTTCAGAGGAGGAAGTGACGTCCTCTGGGTCCCCAGAGGCTCTGGAAGGGCGGGAAGATACCTGACCGTCGTCTTCCCCACTGGAATCGTCCGAGTCCTCTACCGTGACTGTGACCTCGTGCGGTACACGAGCGGACTTGGGGCCTCGGATCCCCGAGGTCCCTGGACCCTGGCCTGCCAAATGCTTGCGTTTGGCGGTCGCCTTGGCCGGAGGAGGGTCGTTGGAGGCGCGGTATTCAGCCATAGCCGAAGCTACCGATGATGAGACAGCCGTCTGCACCATTGCCTGCAGGGTCTCATGAAGGTCCTGAATAGAGACCGAGACCTGCGTATCCGGTGGTAGCGTCGAGGCCTCCATCTGGAAAAGAGAAAGAGACATGATTAGCGTTTGACTAAATATATGGAAAAGAGGTCTCTGTCAAGGTTATTTCGGGGGTGATCAGAGGGTCAGCCGACCCTAAAACCCCCGGTACTCACTGCGACCTTTCGAAGGGGGGGTCCCAAGGGAGCGTGCCCAGAAAGGTGGATCAGCAGGCAGGAGCATGGATTCCTGCGGAGGGGTGCCTAGCAGGTAATCCCCGGGTCACTCCGTCTTGTTCGGAGTTGTTGCCCTACCAGGTGGCCGCGGAGGTCCTCCGGAGGAGGGTCAGGCAGGCCACAAGGTCTTCCACCCGAGTCCTGAGGGTGGGGATCCAGGGAAGCCGGCCGGATCTGGACGGACAGGTGGACTACCCAGGACAATCCAGTGAAGCTCAGCTGCAGAGGATTGAGAAGAAAAACCAAGCAAGAGGCGGGGGGGGAGGAGGAGGAGAGGGAAGGTATCGCCAAGAATAGGCCTGTGCAAGGATTTCTCAAGGCCTAATTTTTTTTTGTAATTCAAAATGGCGGCCGTGCTACAAAATGGCGGCCGCGATAGCCGTCGGGCCTAAGGGCCGGGTTAGAGAAGCTGCCGTGCCTCGTGGTCCTGAGAGGAAGGCCTAGGCCCGCGCAGGAGGACAAAATGGCGGCCGCGCTAAACGCGGAGGCTCACGCGGCGATCGGGCCTGCCAGAGGAGGATCCCTCGTGCCTTGAGACCCAGAAGGAGTCTAGGCCCTCTTTGCCAACTAGGCAGCCCTCCAGGGGATAAGCAGGCGGCTGGGCGAGGGATCGTTCTGATCGCGGAGGCCTCAAAGGCTTTCCGCGATCAATTAGGGACGGCGGAGGTGTTCTGGCTTCGAACGAGGCGTGCAGCTGTGAGAAGGCTAACAGGCCTTAAAGGGAACTGCGAAGCTGTAACGAGGTCTCCGAAAGGGCTGGAGGACGGAGCCGAGTGAGAAGCCTTGAAAGGAGTAGCGTTCCACTGGGGGAGGTGAGCTGCAGCTACGACTTAATTATCTTAATAGCTAGCTGAGGCTAATAGCTGAGCCCTCTGTTTTCCCTCTCCCCCGGGCCCCAATCCAAACCAGGGGAAGGAGTCTCCTCACTTCCCCTGTCTGGGGTAAAGAAGGACTCTTCCTTACCTCAGGCTGGATCTTTAAGTAGAAGCAGGATTCTTTTGTGTTGAGGTAAAGTTGAGGAGTAGCACACTGAAACGTCTGTCTTTTGCGAGAGGCAAAGTGATACTGGGGAATCAGGAGAGCCTACAGCCACGCCCAAAAGATCTGAATTTGCCTATCCAGAGGGGCGTTGCCCATCTGCTCCGAGATCTGGCTGGATTATCCACTGGAGAATGTTGAATTTACATTGCCAGAGTAATAAAAGATTTTCCCCACTACAAGTTAGTTGTGGATAGGGATAAAGTGAAAAATGACCAAGGTTAAACAACAGAACAAGAGAAGAGATGAGATTATCAAGCTATCAGTGACTTTTCATCTGAAGGATTCATTTTTTTCAATATTAAAATGAAAGGAGCAACAGAATATTTAGAGATTGAATATAAAAAGCAAAGAAGAAAGCTCTGCACTTCCTATACAAAACAGATGGGAAGTTCATAAGAAAAAAAGCCTTTAAAGGAAAGAGCAGTTGGGTTTGAACATGTTGAGCTTCGAAAGAAAAAAAGTCCACGAGAATACTCTGTAAGTTATTTTGAAGCAAAGAGGTAGAATCAAATGTCATCAGAAGAGATGATTAAATCAGTCAAGTTTTGCATATGTTCATAATTCCATGTGCTCATGCCCATTTGCATGTGCTCATAATTTTATCCAGTTTCCAGTCATATATTGTAACCCCTTTTATTGCAAGGGTGAATAGCAGAGCTAGAAACAACGCAGCTGTTTATCAATTCTAAATATATATATATATATATGTGTGTGCATGTGTGTGTGTGTATGTACTCATAATTGTACATATTTTCTAAAAATGCATGTTTGCATTCAATTACTTCATTTATTCATGTGTCGTGCACATTTTTGAGTAAAGAATTGCATTTAAATTTCTGTCAGATCCCAAATTACCAATGTTTGTTTCTTTGTACACATTTATATGCTGCTTGCCCATACGAATATAGGAGCTGCTGCTGCTTTCGTGCCAGAAACACCAAGGTGCTTCCAGGTGAAAAGGATTAGCCAATGACATCACCGTTGCCTAGGTGATGCCTGGTTGGGGGCTCCTTTCAGGTCCCCATTAATGTGCCCATCAAAGTGGTACTTATTTATCTACTTGCATTTTCATGTTTTCAAGCTGCTAAGTGGAAAGAAGCTGAAGCAAATGACAGGAACTTGCCCTGCCATACAGAAGCACAGAAAGTGGGCTTGCTAATCATCAACCCAGCATTCTACTCAAGTGAGCCATCACGCTCCCAAATATAGAAGCTTAGAATATATAAAACTAAGAACATAGCTAAAACATCTATAGAAGCAACTTGTGATAAAGAAAGACCAGCTCCATCAATCACTCCAAAGTGATCCTTAGGGATATTCTACCAACCACAACATCTTATTATATTAATATTGGATAGATGGTGACCTTTTGGGCTTTGACTCGATGGCAGAGAAAGTGAGAAGATGTAAAGCTGTTCTCATTCAAATTGAGTCCAAAGGATTATTAGGAGTTTGAGAATGCTGCAGAAGTGACCTAAGAAAGCAGGTGAGATGATCTGGCGACAAAAAACCCAAGCAGCCATGACAAACCTCTGAAGAATCTTCCCAGATCCAATGAGTTGGATCCGAGATCCAATAAAACTTTGAGATACAGGGTGTGAGATCTATTTATTTTGTATACTACAACAGACTCTCAGCAATTTGCTAGTAGAGAATGGGAGGGAGGGGACTATACTGTTCCTCCTTCACTCCCAATGCAATTTTGCTCTAAGGTTGTTTTATTTGGATCTATACTGAAAACTCCTGGAGGTAGCGATTAAGATAAAAGAGGGGTGTAGCAGCCGGTAGCATCACAACAACACAACTCTTTTTAAAAAATATATCCCTAAAGGAGATTTTTTAAAAATGTGATAAAAATGTTTTCCCCTCCAATTCAGTTTGATTTGTTCAAATCATGCTCTAGAGCCACAACAAGATGAAATGGATCACTTCTGGATTGGTCCAGCGCAGGATAGACCATTTCAAGGCTACAGAAGCTGTTGTTAAAAGTGGACTGTACTGTCTCTACACAGAATACCCCAAAGATCTAAGATGCGAGTATGGCCAAGTTTCAAACAAAGAATTCATGATTATGTTATTTCACTGAAGATTCAGAATCATTTAGATTAGAATAAGACAAAGAGTAGGGCTCTTTTAAAAACTTGACAGAAAAGGCAATTGAAATCAATTACTTAGTTATGACTTAATTTATTTTTAATTATCTTCATTACAAATTCCAGACAGCCAGATTAAACCAATAATCAAATCTGCACTGGATTCAAATAAAGGTTTTGAATTTTGTTGCAGTAATAGGTGTATTTTCTATGGAACTATTTGAATGTCTTCAAGGCCATCAAGCTGACTTGCTTACTTTGCTGACAACCTGCCTACAAGATTTTACGGGCTTCCTCCAGCACATTATATGAAACCTTCTACTCATTTGACTTCGCTAGACATGATGCTATGTATTAACTAAAAGTTGGGATGAATGGAGATTGCCTGAGATACATATACAGCTGCAAACTTCAGAGTATAGCATGATGAATGAGAGTATTATTGCTGAACATTAGCAAAAGAAGACTATTTTCTGGAAAATTTGCTTACATTGAGAATGGATATATCTTTCAAACTGTATTTCTTTCTCCCTAATATCAATAACAGTTTTATTTTTATTATTAAGACCACGGGGAAAATAAATACATGGTTTAATGCAAACTAAAACTCCCAAAGCAATCAGTGTTAAAATTCATTCTGGGCATATCTCATCTGCATCTTTCTGTGAGAAATCAGACACCTAAGATGGTTTAGATAAATGGCTCAATTAATTGTACAGAAGTAACCCTCTTTGAGCTGAACCAGAGCTGTGAGCTCTTTATTAAAAGCACTATTCTGTAGTCCATAACCTCATTCCTTGACTCCTCTCTAGTTTCCAATTTAAACAAGTCCCTGTGCGGCATGTTCTAAAGGGCTTTGTCTCCCTGTCATTGTTAAGAGAGCTGAGGCATCCTGGAAGTGTGAAATCAGACCTCATGAGCTGAACGGTTCCCCAGGGAACACTGGACTGCGCAGAAGGTCAAAGTCATGGGCTGGACCATCTGAAAGCACCCTGATCACCCGTCTGTGACATAGCAAGCAGGGGAAGTGTGTGTGTGTGTGTGTGTGTGTGTGTGTGGAGACTATAATTGAACACATCTTAATTAAAACCCAGAGATAGCAAAAATAAACTGTTTCCTAGGCAGCCTGTCAAATGCAGGTTCTGCTAATGAGTTCCAGTGTTTTAATTTCTTAACAAAAGTAAGATTCAGTTAGCAGTAGTAAAAACAAGCATTCGACATCATATTTCTGTTGTTTTGCAATAATCTTTCATCAACAATATTAATTAAAACATATGAACACTGCATAAAAACACTAAATCATCAACTCGCTATTATTAAACATACAAAGAACAGAGGGCTAAAGAATTATTTCACATATAATAATCAGCCATTATTAAAATGTTTTATAAAAATATTTTTGTTGTATTTTATGCTTAATATTCTATTTTTAAAACAATTTAAGATGCTACTTCTTAAACATCTAAAGCTGTGGATTTGTCTGAATCAAATTTGTAGATATTTTCAATGATGAATTCAATTATTCTTTAGTGATGGCCTTCATTTAAAAGCCTTCATTTAAAAATAATAGATTTCCATGGAGAATATCAATCGCAAAAAGAGGAGAAAAATATTAGTTGCTTTTTGATAACTCTATGACAAGATGGATGTCATAATTTTCTAATTTTTCTCAGGATAGTATCCATTTTAATTGACTCAAAATGCTGTTTTAGTAATAGAAAACAAACTTTCTCTCCCATTCATTTATTGAATGATATTCATCAATTTTAAATCTTTTTGTTTACCAAGATTATTTCTTTCACTGGGAAGAGAATAAACATTTATTATAAATGGAAAATAAACAGGAATTAATAAAATCAAAGATAAGGGTCATGTAGAATTACTTTTACTGAAAGATTCCACAGCTTTTATTACATGATGGTGCCATGTCTAAAATATGTCTGAAAATATTTAAGGGCTACAACTTTATTTTGGGCATACATACATGTCAGTCATACAAGCTGTGCTATATTATTAGAGTAAAAGAAATCAGGAGGTTTTCACAAACTGCATCATTACTGCAGTCACTACTGTTATGTCAATACTGGGATGGAATTTGAAGTCATGAAAAACGTCTTTTGAAATGTTAATAACAGCTACCAATTAATAGCATATAATAAGAGTAACAAAAAAGTCATATATAAGTATGTCTTATAGCAATACCAAACACAGTTAAGAATTGCTGATTATCAGTAGGTCTTAATTTAATTCATGTGGTCATATAACTATAGCCATACATACATACACAAATCTTTTTATTATTACAGCACAGTATTTGTGCATTCGTGTCTACGGATTATAGTTATACCAGTCTCTTTCATTGATAGTGTCAATAGGACTAAAAAAGTAAACTCTACTGAGTCAAGATTGATTCTTGGTGATTTCAGGAACAACTGGCCACAGTAGAAGCATACACACATACACATATCTAAAAGTATTGTGAAAACAGTTTACAGGTGGTCCTTGTTTAACAAACGTTTGTTCAGCAACTGTTCAATTTATGACAGTGCCAAATGAATAGTAGTTACAACCAGCCCTCATACTTACAGCTAGCATAGTGTTGTCAAGCAGAAATCAGGTGTGGCTTGGTGCAACCAAAGAGACAGAGACCAGGTTATCTCTTTTTAAAAATAAGTGTTTATTCAGGTGAACAAAGATGGGTCCTCCCATAAGATTGGTAGAATCCTGAACTGAGCCCCAAACTGAATGCAGTTTGAAGCAAATATACAGATTTCTTGTTTTTTGACTACTTCCTATTACCGTAGTTATTTAGGAAGCGGGTATATAGTAGATAAGATACAGCAGATACAAAAATACCTGTGCATGCCTCTTGTGGTTTTATCATGTGCTTAGCTCACAAGCTTTTGGTTTCTTGTGGAACTTTCCACAATGCCAAGGGCCAGCTAAGGCCTAAAGTTTATTTCTGCCATTTCAACATAAGAACCTTTTAACCAATCATCAAAGTTATCGGAATCCTGATCAAAATAAAAACCTCTTTCATATTTTGACAAGGGCACAGAAGTATGATCTGCAAAGACAGGGTAGGCAGAGACAGCATACGACCTACACTTCTGATGTCTCATGGGACTAGTGTTAACGCAGGCAGACATGATAAGAGGAAAACAATGTATGCAAGAGCAGGAGAAGAATATAAGAAAGATGACAAAAAGGATAACCCGAAAAATCTCCCGCAGCCAACCCCAGCCAGGTAAGCCAAGAAGGCAGTCCAAGAAGAGGCCAGTATCAGCATCTTTGGGTCTGTTCTGTACCTCTTTTTCCATGAGACTGATAGGTGGTGTGATCTCAAATTATCAAGTCAGCATGAAGAAATGTAATTGTAACAATGGGAGTGAATTAATGTACAGACACCTCCCTTGGTAGCGAGGACAACATCCAAGGCCTGGCGATTTTGAATCACTTGCTATGAAATATCCCTCACTTGATGGAACCCCCATCGTAACTGGGTCTAAATGATGTCAGGCTGACATTGCTTCACCTAGGTTGTACAGAACCGATGGATTGTGATCGTCCCTGATCTTAATGCGAAAAGCTTGATTTCACTTATCCGCCACCTCCCATAAGGTGCGGTTGACTTTCCAGATGATGGTGCACCATTCATATATACCAAGTTTATATTCTGAGAAAGAATTAAAAGGTTGGAGGCAAGCCACTGCTCTGTGTTGTATACGAGACCCTAATTTTGCAATGATTTGTTTTTTTATTATGGAGAATGGGCATCTTCCAACTATTAATAACATCTGTGATTTGGCACACCTTCGCTTCCAATGGGGCTGCTTCAGGGGTGGGTTTCTACTAATTCAGCCCAGTTCGGGCAAACCATTTGTTCTGATAGGCTACCGTTTGGCGAACCACTAGCTAAATCAGCTGGTTTTGGGGCTTAAACTGATGTGTGCGCAGTGTGCGCCGAACGTGCGCTGCACATGCATCAAATTAGGGCTGAAAATCAACTGATTTAGCTACTGGTTTGGTTTAAATTACGCTATCGGTTCACTCGAGACAGTAGCTAAATCAGCTGGTTTTTGGGTCCAAATTGATGCGTGCGCAGCATGCGCTTGGTGTGCATGCTGCGCATGCACATGCAAAATATCCACACCAAGCGAACCGGTTGTTAGATGACCAGCCCATGTGCTAGTCCAGGGTATGTGTGCACAGATCCACAATTGGTAACATTTAACGTTTTTGCTCAGATCTGGATATTCTGAATATGTGTGTTGGTACTCCAAACCCCAAAGATGGCCACCAAGACTGTTTGTTGTCCTTCAATTTGTTTTGGGATGGGGTGATGCCTTCATGTTCTAAAGGTTTCACATGGCCCGGTTGTACTCAGTGGCATTCTGGTGGAAGGTCTTCCTTATAGACCTACCTCTATGAGCCTCAAAGTTTGCTTCCCTCACTATACCCTCCTGGCCCCCCTTTTGTACACTGAGTCACACAGTGGAAAAAGATAGAGTGCTTATGGCAAATCATTGAGTGGCTGTTAGTAAACCAGTGACTCCTTTGGTGTTTTGGCATGCAACTGAAGGATGATGTTGTTTTAAAAAAAGTTTCAGCTGAAGGTGATACTCAGCACCAGGGCTACAGTCCAATGATAATTGGAGTGCTCAGGAAGATCAGAGGTATTTGAACGGGAGTGGTGAATCCAGGTGCAAATGCCAGCAACTTTGACAGCTGTATGGATCATGAGAAGGGTCCTTTCCACTGTTCAGCCAGGGGACCGGAGTCAGTCCAGTCAGTCCAAATTTCACGAGCAATGAGTCACCAGGAAGGAAGAAGTGCAGTGGGTGATCCAATCCCGGGTGATGGAGGGCCTGGACAGCTTGGGAAATGGAGGAGACATTTTGAGAAAGAGACATAGAGGGCTTGGTCCCCAAAGGCAAGAAGGGACATGGAGGTGGAGGCTTGATAAAGATTTAACTAATTTTATGTAATTATGTTGTACGTACAATAATTCATTGAAGATTCTCAGAACAAAATATTTTAGCAACTATGTGATTGCTTCATTTCATCTTTTCTCTCAAGTAAGAATATGGGTTCTCAAAAGCCAGATACAAATTTATTTGCAAAATGTTTTTAAATGATGTAACAGAATTCATCACTGAGCAAGAACAGAATAGAAGCCTAGCAAACTTCAGTTTTTTATTTGCTATACCATTGTTTTTGTAAAGTATAATGTTATAAAATTAGTCAGTGGTTACTGATTAGCATAAAAATGGAAATAGTTCTTGCCTGTAACATCAGCTGCCATCAAACCTTCTGCTCTGATGACCTTTACCTGGAGAAATCCCACATCCTTTATGTTTTGAAGCATCTGCATTAGGTTCTAGAAACATACACAAAATTTAGGAAATTACACTGAAGTCATAAAAAAAGCAAAATATGAGGAGACCATTCCCTCTTAAAGGTTCTAAGTTGTCCTGATGGATTATATCACATATGTTTCTAATATATCCTAAACTGTGAAGCTACACTTAGGTCTGACTCAACACTTTATTCTGGAACTGGTTTGCTTAGCAAGAAGGCTCATGGACACAGCTTGGCAGGATTAGTCTTAATTGTAGATGAAAAGAATCCAAAAAGAAACATATAGATATGTTTCCATCATAGTACACAGATGTCAAAGCTTTTATATATGTATGGATCCTGAATTTAATTTCTACTGTTTTTTCCTCCAACTTTCCTGAGTCAGCAGGTGTTTGACTATGTTCTTCTAGTTCCCATTGGCATGGAAACCACTGCTTCCTACTATACCACTTTTATTCCTTAACATTACTTGACATTCAATAGAGAAAATATTCAGTTCTATCCCAAATACATATTTTAACAAGTCTAATTTAAAAAGATTCCATTATTTAATTGGAATAGTGCCCCAGAATTATATTAAATGATGACACCTTGGTCCTAAGGTATTTCTATTCTACAAATCAGAGATTTCGCAGGTTTTTGAGAAATAATTTAGAAACTGTAGTGTTTCTATGAGTTATCTGTAACAAAACTAAAATTATGCATACACAAACATATTTCTGTATTACTTGGTTTTATTCCCTACAGCTTCTTCATATTCTTCACAAAATAGTAATATTTTAATTTGTTTATAAGTTTAATTTGTTTGTACGTTTTAATTGCATAAACACAGCATGTGTTCAAATGTATATTATTTATGGTATAAAACTATATTTACTCTATGTAATCATTAGTTTATACAGTACAATTAAAATATTTTATAAAAGTTGTCTTTTATAATACTAAAAATAGTATTTATTTTTTTTTAAATCAGGAAACAGCAAGTAAAGAACGAATTTCTAAACATTTTGACAGGTTAAATCCTATTAAAGTAGCAAACCTGGATTTTTACAAACGTCTGAATTAATGCTCTTTTCCATTATGATGCAAAATTTAAATTCTTAATAATATTCTGTTTAACAAAAATGTTTTCTGCTTGAAAAAGTTGAAATCTTAACCATGTATTAGACAGACATATTTATAAATAAGAATGAGACACAAAACCCATAATATACATCTGAGATTAGAGACAATGTTCAGCTCAGACAATGTAGTTTATATAGCACATCAATCTTCATATATTTCTAGCATTCTAGATCACTAATACTATATCTGTTAATTTTTAATTTTATAATATTTGCCTATTAGAAATTTTCTTAATCAGAGACAACCTCCCCCTCTACCTCCCCCTTTATTTCTTGATGTGATTTAAAACTGGTACTTAAAGAAAGCAACAGAAAAATGCTGCCTGTCATTACTTATCTTTTATTATAGTTCTCAAAAAGGTCTGGGGATCTTTTTTCGTCAATCCTAGCATTTTAACACAGATATTTTCCATGCTACGTTGAACAAGGCATGGTGAAATTAAAAATCTTTTTTGTTGTTTTGAAATTGCATTTCTTTTGCATTTCCTGTTAACACAGAACAAAAGCAAAAATCGACCTTTTCACCTATATGCGCATTTCGTTCATTTAAAAAGACCTGGCAATATTTCGCCCACTATTATTTGCCAGTGAGATAATTATAGTTTGAACTTTTAGATTTTGCTAGTCAGCTGATTTAGTGCAATTTACAGCGTTTTTGACAATCTCAGCCAATGACATACTGCAGATTATTGTAGGATTTTATGAAAAGCAAATGACTTTAATACATTACTTTAAATATGCAACTTAAAGTAATGATTTATGAGATGATTATCAGTCGTCTTATTTATGAAGACTGTTGGAGGCCTCAAAACCCAGATGGTATTGGATGCTTCAAATTTCCATAGCACAGAAATCTATGATTTGCTGTGAATCCTTTCAGCCCTCAATAGATGGGAAAAGATTGAAATGCTCTGGAGATGAGTCCTCTTTATTTTTTTAATGAAAGGCTGTATAATATATTTTCTGTATAGCTGCAGCAGCTGTCAGCAAGAGCATCTCAGTTCAGCTCTATTATGGGAGAACCAATACCCCCATCCTATGGCATCAAGATACACTGAGGGGCCAGCACTGATTGACAGCTTGTCACCATGACGTCTTATTCCATCTCTGTTATGGAGAAAATTAATGTCACACCACCAGCCTTATGACTCGCTGTCATCTTATAACTGCTCACCTTTTATCAATGCTCTAAATAACATTTCAAGCCCCATCGTCTCACGGTGGACAATCCGGTCAAGGGACATTAAATCGGATGACTGTGAAATGTCATAATAAAAATGGAATGCTAACAACTTCTTCACTAAACTAGCTTCTCTGGTTTTTAAACTGTGACAAGGGGGAGCAGGGGTTCAGCACACACATTCTGAAAAGGTCATAGAATCTCTCTTTTGGTCTGCTACCCATTACGGCCCTCCTCTCATCCCAAAAGGAATTAATCTTTTCATACAATTGTGATAAAATGGTTCAAACGGTAATGCCTCTTTAATTTGTAGGGCTCTGATGTTCTGCTACAAATGGTTAAATGACAGTAATAGAGTCATTTTCCAAGATTATTTGATCTGATGGCAGGGTCAGTGCATTTACTCTTTTCAGTCTCAAAAATAGGGCAAAACACATTTTTAAATAGAAGGACCTTTTTCTCAATACTTTAAAAATAAAACTTTCTAAATAATAATTTTAGAGTAAAAAAGATAATGAATTTGTCAGTTACCCAGTAATAATGACTACAGATTTAACGAAGGATAACGACACTATTATTGAAGATTTCCTGTAAAATATGTAGGGTTAAAGATTTGCTACAAGAATACAGTATACTAGGATGCTGTTATTTATCCAGGATTATTGCAACTATGTATGGCTCATGTTCATGAACCAAGTTATTCAGCTTGTAAGTAACAACAATCTAATGACTGAAATAAACATATTGAAAATCAGATTTTCAATGTCATACTTTAAAACAAAATAATGATGTTGCTATTCTCTATTAAAATTTGCTCAAACTAATTTTAAAAATTAGGGAAAAAGAGATGTACCATAGATTCAAAAGTTGTGATTTACTGGTTATTGGTTTATTATTAAAAGGTAATCAGAACAATGAACATATTTTGCTTCATATTTTTCTAGTGTACCGGAGACTAAAATGCATATTTCATTAAAATTAATATCTGAGAAATGCATTTATCTCCCAAGATATAGTCTGACAGATCAGCTTGCCTTAGTTGACTCAAAAATCTGAAATAATATAGGTAATCATTAGTTTTCAGATGATTTAGTACATGTCTTAGTTCTTACTTGATTTTAAAAATATAATGGTTAGCCTTGCTAAGTCACCTCTATTAAATTGTGTTTATGATAATACTATTAGTGTATGATGTGTACAAGTACTTGCAGGCAGCTGATTCAGTGGAGATAGGTAGAATAAATTTGCTGAAGCACACATCCTGCTAATCTGTTTGAAGAATATTGTACAGCAGTAGTACTAGCACTTCATATTATCTGCACAGCCTGATAAGGTACATCTTTATTAAATTCACTTATTGAGAGGATGTCAACCATAGAATAGGAATATTAAAAAACAAAAAAATTAAACAGCCGTCTGTTAGTCAGAGTTTAGTTTAATACACAGTGTCTAGAGATAACTTCTAAACACCTGGCAGACCTATACAATAAAAGCTTTGTAATTTTAGGGGAGATAGCTTTTCTTCTTTCTTCTTTGTGTTTAGTAAGTCAGTTTTAGTGAATCCAATATTAATAAAAGCTGGAGTAAGAGCTCCCCTTGCTGTTCCTTTACTAAAACTACACAATTGCTTCTATGATACAAGGACAGGATATTTTTCAAAATGTTCAATCTAGATTTTAAACATTTGGTATCCTTATTATTTCTTTATGTTAGATTTTTAAGATACTCAAAACAGCTGATTCTCATAGAACAAACCCCTGAAGGAAGGGCTTTGTTTTAAATACTGCAAAGTTGATCCATATATAAAATTAAGTTATTCAGCTACTTAAGGACATTACTTGTTGGCAAAGTCAGTAAGGAAATCGCTTCATTATAACAAGAAGTTAACATTTCAGTGAAAAAATAAATTCAAGTAAAACTACATTTATACACATATTAAAAATAAACAGAATAATCTTTATTAGCATAAACTAGAGGAAGCTACCCACAAGAGTTAGTACAGATGAGACACTGTATATAGTTCTAATAGAGTGAGCAACAGGCTGGTGGAAGAACAGACAACTACGGCTGCCATATGAAACTGATATTCTAAGGAAAGTGACTTCAACAATTTTTAGTACTTTATAGGTTGGTTTCTTATCCATACTGTTTCTTTTGGGGTGGGGGTTATCTAGAAGGAATAGATCTCTGACTTGTGAGCTCTTCTGGACACCAGACTACTGTAAGTGGCAGAAGTTGTGACCAGAAGGATCTCATCCCCTATTTTTATCATTTGGCAAAACTGTATTGTATAGTGTTATTGTTTGCTACTTGGAGCACTACTATTATGGCAGAATATAAACTAAGTAAGTAAGTAAGTTAGTTAGTTAGTTAGTTTTCCTTTTACATTTCACTGTTTATCACTATAATGTTATACAAAAAAGAGTAAGAAAAAGATGCTGCATACATATCTTTTTAGGATTTCTTTCTGTTCCTTTGGGTCTTCCAAGGCATTTATTGAGAAGTCAGAGATGCTGACAGCAGCTGAAGCAGTCAATGTAACCAGCAGTATCAGATGCCCTTCACCTTCTTCTAGAGGCAGCTCTAGCTTATGAGTATGTTCTTTGCTTAGAGTTGACAGGTCAACCTGGCACCTAGAAACAAACATTTTCTTTAGCATGTTGTTAAGTTTACAACAATGCTGTGAAATACTGTGAACTTAGTTACTCCAAAATTTTCAGGGGTTGCCAAACTTGGCAAGTTTAAGACTTGTGGACTTCAATTCCGAGTTGTTGTCCACAAGTCTTAAAGTTGCCAAGTTTGGAGACCTCTGTTCAAAATGAACCATGTTATATTTACTTCATGTTTTCAGGACGAAGTCTTCAAATTCATGTATTTTATCATTCAGCAAAACAGATATTTTATAGAATCATATCCCTGCCTATGAAGTTGAAATGCTAGAAAACAAAGTACTAGAAATGAAATGTTTCTTTAACTTGTTTGTATAACTTTCAAAAATTCATAGCAAGACATCCAATATATTGCTTATGTTGACCAAACTCCTTTTGTTGACTGAGCAGCAAAGAGATGAAGTTCCCCTCTTCACTACAGCCTATGATCTAAAAACTATTCTAAGAGTTAGGAGTTAGGAGTCTAGGGGAGGAGGACAATCCTGATTTGGGAAGGAAACAGGGAGATCAAAAGTCTTATTGGTCAGATTTCAATATCTATAATGTTGGTATTTAACCAGAGATGCAACTGAAATCTATCTAAACTCGGTTCAGAATGTAACACATTTGGCTACACACTCAACATTTTTTTTCTACAATTACAATTTATAATTATATCCCTCTACCTATGGGGATGGATCATTCCAGCCATAAGAAGAGGTGGGAAAAGAGACAGAGTTTTAGAAGTATTTCCCAACCAGCACGTAGTACCGTGATGTTGAATCTATGGCATGCATGCCCAAAGTGCCACGCAGAGCCATGTTGGCTGGCACGCAAGCCGGTGCACAGTTCAGTTCCACTGCGCATGCGCATAAGGCACAGAGCCGAAAAACAGGGAGATTATGAGTTCCAGTCCTGTCTTAGGCATTAAAGTTGGCTGAGTGACCTTGGAATAGTCAGTCTCTCTCCAGGGTCAGATAATAGATCAGTTGGTCAATTCTTATCATAACCAATGGATCAACACTTGGCTAATCTGAAAAAAAAGAAGATCCTTCACTTTCAGGAAAAAAAAAAGCCAGGAAGAAAAAAAATAACTTTGCAAGAGCATTAACTATTATATACACTGAAGAAAACAGAAATCAAAGCCCATCAAGTCCCACAATAGGCTCCTAACCTCAATTATACAGTCTGTTCTTTGATACTCACAGAAGATCCTAGTCTTTAAAAAATCATTTAAAGTGGGATAGAAGAATGTTGTTTGATTTAACCTGACAATCCAGCAGGTCCAAGTTAAGCTCACAATAGGATTTATCTTTTATTTATCTTTACACTCAATTGCTACTCTGTTTGTGGATAACTAACATTATATAGAGTGCAGAACAGGAATATAAATAATAAACAAATGCAATAAGGAAGAAAATAAAGCTAAAGCTAATTTACAAGAACACCTTTAAATACACACAAATCTCGAATTCCAACCTCATGAAGCTACCGTGATTTCATTACCTACTTTCAACTTAACAACAGTGAACACCAACAAGTCATCAGAACATCTGGGATCTCCATATCATGTGAACAGCAGACATGTAACACTTAGAACAAAATCAAATCCCAAACATGTACCATACATATCAATGACACATTTATCATCCTAAAAGGAGATCAAATCAGAAGCATACTTCAAACACTTAATTCCAGATGCCCAGAAATAAAGTTCACTAAGAAAACTAAGAAAAAAAGAAACTTCCATCCTTGTCACCAACAGAACAGAAAAATAACAAACCTTGAATGTGTTTCAATTTCTGCAGTAACCACTCCACAAAATCAACTCACAAAATCAGTTATGCAAGTACTTCAGAAAAGCAGGACTTAACTACCTAATTCAATAAGAACAACTACCTCCAATTTAATTTTAAAAGTTATTAGGAATCAAAACAAAAAACAGATAGATTCCCTTCAAGAACTACATCTATCTGAGGAGCACTGATGCACAGGGGTGGGTTTCAGCTGGTTCGGCCCGGGAGAACTGTATGTTGGATTTTGCAAACTTCAGAGAACCGGTAAATTGCACTGGCCGGTTTTTTTT
>JANHFQ010007497.1:79553-90197 GCA_032468035.1 Aparallactus werneri | reverse complement strand
GCTATGTTTTTTTTTCTTTTCCTTATCTTGTGCCTCCAATTTCTTTATCTTCTTATTACTGTTGTTCACAGATGTCATATAGCTGTGAGCAATAGCAGCAGGCCAACTCTGTAGGCCAATTCTGAGGACAGAATATTTGGAAGATGCCTTAAAGCAATAAGTCAAAACAAAAATAACAAAAATTTCTAAACCTCTGCTCAGTAATCTGACTGACTGAAGAGTCTCAGGTAGAAGTTTGGCTCGTCACATTCTACCTCTTTCTGCAGAGGTAGGTCAAATTAGTAACTTCAAACTTTTGTCTACCAAATACATCCAATATCAATGACCAGCTATCAGGGCTATCTCTATCATTAGACAATACCTCAAGCCATAGATGCTAAGAAGTGACAGAAACAATTACCTATCACAAAAATTCCATGTAAGCTCGCTGGTCATTCTCTTATCTTAGAAGAGAGAAAAGTGTATACTGGATAGGGTTCTTGTATCTTGATGAATAATGCTACCCACTACTAAGTCCACTCTTTTAAATTTTCTCCCACTGAATTAGAAACACCAAAAAACATATAATTCCATAATATATGAATTTTCTTTTATCAGAGATTCTTTTCTCTCATGTTGTCTAAGATGGTTAAACTAAATCTAAAGAAGAAATTATTTGGTTATCCTAGAAGTTCAGTTTCATCAATTGGGTGGAATAAATACATTTCTATATACTTTGCCAATTAAAAACAAACTACTCTGATTGAAAACAAAAAACTCAGGTGGCTGGTCTAGGAATCATGTTTCAGTTTGTTAACATTATCAAATTGATAACTTTCTGTGCTCAGATCAGATTTCTTTTGCATTTCTTAAAGCAAATTCACAATTAAGAACATAGTTAGGAAGAATTAAAGTTCCACATGAAAGATCTTCACATATTGGTCTTGTACCAGTATACTATGTTTCCCTAGTCTGTACTCTGCATTGTAATGTCTTCATGCTATACCATATAAAAAGATTTTAAAAGATTTCTTTGCCACTATAGAGAAGCAATATTAAGAAATTTTGATGCTGGGTGAAAAGACCAAATTTTCCTTTTTTTTAAAAAAAATTAGTTGAATTTTAACATAAGTGTAAATAAAATAATTATACTATGTATAATTATTACTGTATATTAACATTAATAGTCTGTATTTGTAGGCTCACATCTGATTAGATGAATTCCAGTTATTGCCTTACTTGCTAACATTGACTGTGTTCTACATAAGTAGAACTTAAAGTGATTAATGTTTTTTATCTGAATAATTTTAAATTTTCTGCAAGCCATTTAATAACGTGACATTTACTACTTTAATAGGTTATAATGATTAGTTTAATGAATGTGAATAATTGTTTCTTTTATAACAGATATAATACTTCAAATAAAAATGTCAACAGAGAACACTGCAGAGTTGGTTAAATACCTTGAGAAGTAAGTGAATCATATTCTAGTCTTTCAATGATCACAAGTTGTAAGTATTCTAAAACAAAAGCAAAGTAGAAGAAAATTGGAAATATTCATGTTTTGTTAACTGTGAATTAGCTAAACTATAATAATTTAAAAGTAGCAATTCTGACTTCCATTAATAAACCTTTATTTAAACTAATCATAGTTGTGCTTCACAGGTTGATTAGTTTAAACTAGAAACATAAGTTTCCTATTTTCTCACATCCGTGACCTGTGAAAAGGGTTATATTTGAGCCAAGCCTCAAAGAAAGCTTATTTGTAAAGCATTAAATTATGTTCTATGAGTAACCAGATTCCAGAATCACATACAACCCTGTAACCTTCTTGTTTGTTTGTTTGTTTGTTTGTTTGTATCTCTGAGGAGCTAGTTTGGACCACCAAACATCGAGAGCATAATTTCTGTCATTTTGAGGCAAGAAACATGTAAAAACATAGTTTTGACATTAAAAAGCTTATAAAGCAAAGTATTTATTTAAGAATTACGTTTGAACTACATTAATTCCTTTACCATATAGCTTTCTTATGATGTCAGTTAAGAGGCTTCATATTCTTTTCTTGAGAATGCTGTCCAAACGTTATAGGCTATTTAAGTAACTGCTCAAAGATAGCATTTCCATATATTTTTTTGCATATACTCCAGAAAAAGTATTGGTAACCAAGGAAATTCCTTTACCCACAACAAAGTGTTTCTGGGGTGTGGTGAAAAAAGTCAAATGGCAACTTCCAGTTTTATATCTGTGTTGCACTATTATTATTATAACAAGATTCACAGTGGTAAGATGCTGGGTTTGCGTACCACTGAGGATAGCAGCTCCGCGGTTTGATTCCTGAGAGCGAATATACCATCTCCTGCTTGGGGCGAGGATGCTGCTTGGGCAGGGGATTGGACTCAATGACCTACACAAAGTCCCTTCCAACTCCGGTAATCTATTATGGCTGCCCTTTTGACCAAATTGCATACATCCCATTAGCAGAATCAGCTTCTTAGATTTGCCCATTATTTATTTTCCCAAACTACATTATAGTATTTATACTGCAATAAATGTTTTCCTGAACTTGGTCCTATATTAAATAATATATGAAAAGTTATCTTCAATTTTATATTAATTCTTTTTTGGACTGAGGTCTTTCAGAGCCACTCAAATTTGTAACAATATTCACAAGCATTCCTTGTGATCTTCATATATCCTAGCAGAAATAATTAGTTTACATCTGGAACACGTGTAATTAAAGTAATTTAGCATTGAAAATGTCTGATACAGAAAGGATTAATTGCATCTGTTTCAGATCCATGGTAGTATGCATGAGGGTGGGAAATGAGCTGAGCTAAGTGAAGTACAAACTGCAAATGAATGAATAAGAAAATGGGTGCAAGATAGTTGTAATCATTATGAACATATTGGTATTGATTTTAGAAGGTCAGAAAGCCTAAAATATTTATCCTTGACTGCAAAGACTCATGCAGCTTTTCCCTCCATAGATGTTCCAGTATGTCTCTTAAGAAATACAATTAATGCAATTAAGTACAGTATTACTGGTAGTTTTAACAAATAAAGAAATTACATGTTTATGGGCAGCCCCCCCCAAGGTTAAGAACAAGTTCTGTTCCCAACTTTGCCTTTAGCTTGAATTTGTATGTAAGTCAGAATTATTGTTAGAATTCAATATGGAAATTGTTAAGTATCCAAGTCATGATTGTCCCAAAAGTGCTTTTTCCAAACTGGCAACTGGACTTTCTGGGGTCTTTTTTTGAACTGAAGAAGTTTTTTGGGTGAGAAGCAAAATGTTTTCAAAGTAAAAAACCAGATGCCTTTTGGAAAAAACACCTTTGAGTTAGAATATATACCTGCAAATAGACAGCCTATTACCGAAACTGGCGGACAGTGTTGTCTTTCCTCAAGCTAACAAATGTTGAAGCTATTAACACATGCAGCCTCAGCAGTTCTTCTGCTCAAGGAGGAAAATGCTGTCCACAATTTTTAGTGATCGGCAGCCCATTTGTATCTAATAGTTGTCCTTAAGTCAGATGTACTTAATCTATGGATTTCTTGTACTGAATTTCCATATGCATCTTGTGGACTTCAACTCCCAGAATTCCTCAGCCAGCCAACGTAAAACCACAGCTGAGGAAATCTGTGAGTTAAAGCCCAAAAGTCTTAAAGTTGCCAAGTGTAGGAGACCCCTGCAATAGACAATTCTTTTTTGCAGATGGTGAAGTAGAACCAGTGTTCATTTTCTTCAATCTTGCTGTGGCAAGTAAGTAACTCTGGGAAACAGATGGGCATCTGTTCGGCAGGATTTCATAGCTACTGAGCCATGTTATTCGGCCTCCCTGCATCTGCTTAGAATGAAGTATGAGCATTTTGGATTAAGTCTCCTGGTGTATATTTCTAAATCTAGTGAATTTTCATTACTGTGTTAAATCACCCAAATGGCATAAGTAATGTGGAGCCATGGTGATGCAGTAGTTAGAATGCAGTATTCATACTAATGCTGCTCACAGCCAGGAGTTCAAACCTGACCAGATCAAGGTTGACTCAGCCTTCCATCCTTCCAAGGTTGGTAAAATGAGGATTCAGATTGTTGGGGGCAATATGCTGACATTTGTAAATTGCCCAGAAAGTGCTGCAAAACACTATGAGGCACTATATAAGTCTAAGTGCTATTACTATTACTATAAACCTGAGTTAGGATTTGATGGAGAAAACACTGAAAATTCCTCGGATGTTTGCTAGAATGGGAAATTTAAAAAAAAATCACAATGAAGATTGTAACAAGCTACTTTTCCAAATGCTGCCAAAACAAGCCACCAAGAATTGAGTACAGCTTGAGTTCATCTTTTATCTTTTTATTGCAAAGCAGTATTTACCTTTTTACCATTTGACACAGGGCACCAGGGCCATGCTGCGATTAAATCATTTACTTTCTAGCTTCTAAGATCTTGGAACTGTGGATTCATGTATAATTAATTTCCCAATTGAGTTAGGATCAAGCTGTTTGAAAAATGAATATAATTTAGCATAGTTCCTGTCAGTTTACAGACAGAGAGATTATGACTTGTTTACAGAAGTCTATGTGGTCTAAGAGCTACCGCTAGCATTAATGACTGCTGTTAAAGACCCAAGTCCCCAATGGTAGGGGCATTTTTATAACATTTGCTACTCCTATGATTTATTTTCCTTTGGCGATTTAAAAAGCAGATGCTGTTGCTGAGATGTTTTTAAAATGCTTTGATTAATAAAAACATTTTTAGAAGCAATTTCTCTTCCAATTTTCAGGTGATTTCTTAAGAAATCTCTAATATAATTATGAAGATTGTAATACTTCGTAGCTCTTATTCTTATTCTAGCATTTAGCTAATTTGATATTTTCACCATCAGGATACAGCAGGGATGTCAAACTGGTTTCTTTGAGGGCCAGATCAGCATTGTAGTTGTCCTCCACAGGACGGCGGGGGTGGGGGAGATGGGAAGGACTTCTTGCTGGCCAAAACAGCACCCTGCCAGCCAACACCTTAGCCAGCCAAAATGGGGCATGGGAGGCTGTAAGTGCCCCCCGGTGCCTTTTTTGGCTGGGAAAATGCTGTAGGAGGCTGTTCAGGCCAAAAATGGACCGGGGGGGCTGTAAATGGGCCCCAGCACCCAGTTTTTGGCCTGTAAAGTGCTATAGGAGGCTGTCCAGGCTGAAAACAGGTCATGCCCCATTTTGGCTGCCAGAGACACTGCGGAAAGGTCCTTTGCTATTTCCAGGCTGGTCCCGTGGGCCAGATTTAAGCACCAGGAGGCGGCCTTGAGTTTGACACCCCTGGGATACAGCATCCTTCCATTTTTCAGTGGTATATTAGACAATGTTACAGAAGTATCTATATTTAATTTCAAAGCTGAACATAATTTTGTGATAGCTAGGCCTTGGGTTCTAATGCCCAAATTCCAAATGTGTTTTCCAGGACTTTTCCAAACTTTCCCTATGTGGTACCTACCATGTGTGCTGTTTTTAAAATGCTATAAATTTGCCCAATCTGAATGGGAATTCAGATCTGAACACAACTGGAGGTTCTGCTTGGAAAGATTCTTCTACTGTATATATGTTTCATCAACGGTTTTCCCTCTAAGATATATCGTTATATTATAGAAGTTCTGTGGTTTTTATTGCTGCCAACTGATTTTAATCAGTTTAATTTCCACACTGGTGTAATTTTTAGGGAAAACACATGCTTGTGACGCAAAGGATTGATTTTCACCCCAGCGTACTGCTAAAAACCTTTGTCCTAGCTTGGAAGATAACGAAAAAATGCCTTCCATTGCTGTCAATGGTTGGAGAAAAATATTTCTCCCATATCTTACAGACAGAGACAACATCTTTCAGTTCAGACATGGAAGGCTTTATTGACAAGTGTGCTGTGGGAGAAAGAAATGCAAAATCCAACTATCTTAGCATGGTAACATGGCTCCTATGTAAATGAGATAGAACAATACATCATAGAACAAAGCAATTTAATAAGCAGCTGTGAATTTCTGTTACATTGCTGTCTATCTCCTCTTCCTTTCCTTTTCCTGCATCTTAATTTTTTTCTATTGGGTATGAAGACTAATAAAGAACAAAGCTAGTGCTTTCTGGGAATTCCTGAGTTTTCTTCTAATATGAGTCTGACAGCAATTTTAAAAATCAGGAAAAGATTAGCTTAATGAAAATGAAGAATGCATTTTTACTACCGATGCCTAAGTAAATCTTGGGATGTCCTTGCATAGTGGAGAATAGCTATTCTTAATCTCTCTCTCTTCGTCTCTCTTCCTTCCCTCCTGTCCATAGAAATCTGCTGCTAAATGTAAAGCTTTATAGGCTGCTGTTTTAAATTCTAAGATGTGAATATGAGTTAGGTAAATGGGAAAATGTCACAAGTACATGCTACATAGAAAGATACCTCCAAAAAGTATAAATGAACTAGAAGGAGAGCATTACAGTATTTTAACCAACCTGCTTTCTCTTCTCTCTTCTTAGGTTTCCTTTTATTGCATGTGCTATGCAATCCATGCTCAGCCTTCCTCCTTTCTTATTCCCAGACCTGTCTGATCCTTCTACCCTTTTCTTGTTTATAATTTTCTTACTGATCTAAGTTCTTTCCTCACTCTCCAGCTCTCATTTCCTCCCATTATCTTCCTAACATTCTGTACTCCCTTCTCCAAAGTAATAACTGTAGTTATTTCACTAGAACTGAATGGCATTTATAGAACTAATTATTATTAACTAATTAACTGAAAAGGAATGATTAAATTTGGATCAAGAGTTGGGTAGAAATCGAGAATTTAATTGGACTTCCAATTTGTCAACTTGGCTTGTTTTGGACTAGAGTTTTTAATGGGTTTTGAAATGCTCCTTTTGCCATTGCTAAAATGTTTAGTAGAAAAACAACAGTCATTTGTTTTCATAGATTTTATTTTTTCATATCCATGCACACTATCACAAATTAATTGTAACTGAAGAGTATAATTTTTAAAAGAAAAAAATATTGATTAAAAATATAAGGAAAACAAAAATATAAACAATACAAATAGAAATGATACAAAAACAAACAAAAACATAATAGATAAAACATATGGTAAAACATAAAATTATATTTCCTTTTGAGATTCACATACTTTGTTGGCTTATTTGATTTAACTCTAACTAATACCAATAATATTTCTCTCCAAATAAGATACCCCACTCGATCAATTCTTTTATGGTTGATTCCTGTTCCCTCAATTTCTCTTTAAGCCAATTGTAGAATTTTCCCCATATTTTATAGTATTTGTCGTCTTCTTTTCCCTTTAATTTTAAAGTGAGCTTGTCCATTTCTGCACATCTGTAGATTTTGTTAATTCTTTGTGATTCTATGAGGAATATCATTTTCCAATTGCATAGGCAATTCTAGCAGCTGTTTATATGTGTAAAGTTAAATATATCACCTCCTTGTTTAGCCCTTGCGGTAAGACCCCTAATAAGAATATCTCTGGTTTTGTATCGATGCATTGTTTTGTTATTGCTTCTATACAGTTTTTAACCTCATTCCAATATTTTCTCGCCTTTAGGAACATTCCACCACATATAAAAATAAGACCCAGGGTTTTGGTTACACTTCCAGCATTTTGTCAGATTATTTTTTTTCATCCCTGCTAGTTGTATTGGTGAATAGTGCCACCTGTAGAACATTTTATATAGATTTTCTTTATATGTAGCCAATCTCGTTAGTTTAAGGTTTCTAGTCCATAATTTCTACCAATTTTCTAGATCAATCGTATGTCCAATATTTTTTCCCAGTTGTCATGTTTTCTATAATTTCTCTCTCTTCCAATTTTATTGATATCAAGTATTTATAGGATTTTCTGATTAACTTTTTATTTGTTCCTATCAAAATTTGGTCCAACCCACTCCAATTTTTGCTAAATCAATATTTTATCTTATCCTTCTCATAACTAGATTTCAGCTGCATATATGGCCACCATGATAGCTCCAATCCTTGTTCCTTTAATTCCAGCTGCATTTTTAGCTCTCCTTTGTTATTTAGTGCCTCTTTATAACATATAATTCACTCTAAATTTGGAATAGCTGGATGTGTCCATGCCTCCAAAGCCAAGATCCAAAGCAGTAATTTGGCCCAATGTTTTTTTTAATCTTGTTCCAATTTGTAATTAATGCATCTCTAATAAAATGGTTTTGAAAATGTTTATGTGTCTTGTTTTTCCTGTTCCAGAAATATGCATGCCAATCCATCTGTAAATCAAATCTTTCTAATGTAAGAAGTCTCCTATTAAGTAAATTCACCCATTCCTTTAGCCATGTAATAACTACTGCTTGGTGATACGTCTCCCAATCCGGTAATTCAAAGCCATCTCTGTTCTTATCATCCTGTAAATCCCTTAGTTTTATTCTAGGCTTCCTATCTTGCCAAATGAAATTCGCTATCATTTTATTTAGTTCTTCAGAGTATAGGTTTCCCACTTTTATCGGGATTGTCTGAAAGAGGATTAAAATTATTGGTTGAATATTCATTTTAATTGTGGAAATTCTCCCCAGAATTGTTAGCTGCAATATTTCCCATCTATCCAAATCTAATGAAATCTAATGAAGAGGAAAATTAAAGTGATGCAAGAGTGGCTGCAAATTAACCAAATAACTTTATTTTGTATTTTGGGAGGATTATTTGGATTATTTGAATTTAAACACAGGCTAATCATAATCGATGGGTTTGTGTATATAGATATAAGATTCCTTGGGCATATCTTATGAATATTTGTACTGTTTGGATCTATTTCTTATTAACTGCATGCCAATAATGGCTGGTGTGTTGGAGGATATTTTTTTACCATGGAAGGTTCCTGATGATGGCTTGATTTAGGGTGATGGAGATTGTTAATGTCATCCAAAATCAGCAGAAAAGAAATACTTGATTTACTTTGAAACCTAATACATTTATTTTAGGATATTGGAGAACAGAAGCCTATTAAATAACATCTTAATAAAATGCTGAACACATACATAAGAAAATAAAGTCAGGATTGGCTGTACATATTCAGTATTTATTCAACTGGAAGACGAAACACGTCTATGAGCTATGAATTTTTAAAAAAATACTGAATAAGTTTTAACCACAAAAATGCCCTAACTTATTAGCATTTGATTTAATTCTGACATGATGGTTGCCTTCAAATATTTAAAGGACTTGTCATGTGGAAGTCAGAGCTGCCAGTTGTTCAGAATTGTTCCAGAAGACAGGGTAAGAAACAATAGTTCATATTACAAAGCAATAGACTTTAGTTGGCTGTCATTGTACAAGAAATAGGATGCCCCATAGGTGACAATGTCTCTTTCCCTATAGGTTTCTAAATTGAAACTTGATGGACATATGTCAGGGTTATTGTAGTAACTGATTCCTGAACTGTGCAGGGAATTGGACCCAAAGATCTCTTACTATTCTTCCAACTTTCCATTCTTGGATTCAGACTTTAGTGGATAAATTCATACTATCTGGTCTTCATGTTTGAACAATTAATTTTGTTCACATTCAATCTGAATTTATAAGCCTAATGTGACCCCTCCTACTTTCATGTAGAGTTGTCCAAAAGGAGAAATGAGGTGGACCAGTGTGATTTATACCTGCAAACTGGACAAGCTTTTATTATGAATCAGTTGACTGTTAGTTTTGGCTGCATCCAATAGTTTTCTCTTGCAGTGGGAAAAACAATATTCACCCCTTATATGTTAGGTAAATGCTAGGAATGTAGTTTTGATTACCCTTTGGTTTCCCCTAAATTGTTACTGAAAACAGTTTCTCCGAACTCAGCTTTGTAAAAAAACAAAAACAAATTTACATTGTACGGATGTTTTAATTCATTATCTTGATATCAAGTATTAAAGGGGATCTAGGGTTATTAAAGGACAATGTTTATGAAGAATCTCCATTCCTTTTTCCCCTTGCCATTTGTGAATATGACTAGGTTAAGATTAATGACAACTGCCTAAAGGGACAACACTTTAATTTTGGGGAGATGGAAGTAGCATAGAGACATTCTGGTGAAAGGTTCATTGCATTATAGATCTCATCAGTGCTGATCATTCTGAAGACAAAAAGAATAGAATAATTCTAAGACAATCAATTTTTAAGACATTCAAAACTGAGAAACTTTTTTCAACCTTCTCCTTGACTGAGATTACAAGTTAGGTACCCCCAAATAATTTGTGTCCACCAGGCACAATATAAAATGCCTGCCTTTTTCTAGCCAGAAAGAGAAGAAAAAACTCATTTCGAGCTCTTATCTCCATCAACAGTTGGAGCCACTTAAGTGAAGCTGTGTAATTAAGAGTCCAGATCTATGTTATCTCACTGCCCAACATTTTGCAAGCATTTCCTTTTTCCAGAAAGAAACCTCTTTGCACCAAAGGTATTGGACATGCTATTGAGGCTATGAAATGTGCAAATGCCTGTTAGAGTTCTTCATTGAGTTGAACTTGCACTTTTACCCAAAGAGACTGCTGTACTTTCAAAGAACTTCTCCTTCCAGTCCATTTCCTCCCATGATCTTACAGACACATAATTCCTGGTCAACTGAGATTAGATCAGAGAAAGAAACTGAATAACAATATCCATCCTTTGAATTAATCTGAATCCCAACTCCAGGTGA
>JANHFQ010007491.1:4895-16736 GCA_032468035.1 Aparallactus werneri | reverse complement strand
GAGGACAGGAAGGCCTGGAGGAACATTGTCCATGGGGTCGCGATGGGTCGAACACGACTTCGCAACTAACAGCAACAACAACTGACTGTTGAAATTGCAACTAATGAATATCATTTCAGTGGTCCCAAATGTAGGCAATTCTGTCCATTCATAAATCTGGGAAATATGATTCTTTTAAAAAAAATAAATATGTCTATAATTTTTCTAAGCCTATTGGACCAAGAGTTTCAGAGAATTTTAGGCTGGAAAAAAATTACACATAGAAAGTAAATTCTAGCTTATAAACAATTGCACTACAGGAATTAGTGTCACAGTCTCGTTGAAAACTTTTGAAGGATACATTAACATGATAAAATAGTATAGATTTATTGGTATAGTCATAGCAGGAATTATTACCAAAGTTTATCTGTAATTAATGCTGTAATTACAGGTAGTCCTTGAGTTACATATTTAATGGAGCCTGCTCATTCCATTCGTAATCTGAGGATTCGTGGGACTGAATCTCATACCTTGAACAAGATCACTCCCTCCTTTCGCCCACACATTTGCTAATCGAATGCGAGGCTTGTTAAGTGCACATGAGATATTTCAGGGTGGGGGAGGTCATGGGGGGGCCTAGTGATGGAACAGGCCATCTGTCTAAGACCACTCAAGGTCTCCCCGATCCACTGAAATCCCTCATGCTCCCCACAATTGCTTCCCCCCCCCCAACCTGCTGCGCCAGGTCACTTACCTTGTGAAGATCTAGCAAGCAGTCTTCTCTCAGCTACATGCACCCCACTGCAGCCCCGTTCGGGCCTCTGGAGCCCTTGCCCGGCATGTTGCAGGCCGAAATGGAGCTCCAGAGGGGCGTATCCACCCCTCTGATGGTCCAGACCTCCAAAGGCTTTACCCAGCACATTATAGGCTGAAATGGAGTTTTGGAGGGGCAGATCCACCTCTCTGACATTCCGCTCAGTCCTCTGGAGGCTTGCTCAGCACTTTGCAAGTCAAAATAGAACCTCAGAGGGGTGCATCCACCCCTCCAAAGCTCCATTTCAGCCTGCAACCTGCCGGGGGAGGCCTCTGGAGGCCTAAACGAAGTGTCCAAAGCTTCATTTTGTCCTGCAACTTGCCAGGCAAGGGCTCTGAAGGCCTAAAAGGAGCATCGGAGGGGCGGACCTGCCCCTCTGAAGCTCCATTTTGGCTGGCAGTGTGTAGGACAAATGTTGGAGAGCCTGTGCAGTTGTTCGTAAGGGCAAACAACTGCCATGGTGCTGCAAGATTTGTAGTTTCAGGACTTGTTCATAAACGCTAGGGGGTGCTTATCGCATAACTTCAAACGTTCGTGAAGGGAATGCTCATAACCCGGTTATTACCTGTACCTTGTTTCCCTGAAAAAAAGACCCAGCCGGAGAAAAAGCCCTAGCATGATTTTTCCAGATGCTCGTAATATAAGCCCAACCCCCAAAATAAACCCCAGTTAAGATTGTCAGCCAGACGGATACATTTTAGTACCATGTTTCCCTGAAAATAAGGCTTAACTGGAAAATGAGCCCTATTGTGTCTTTTGGAGCAAAAATTAATATAAGACCGGGTCTTATTTTCAGGGGAAAATAAAATAAATAAAAGCATCTTTGCTTTCCATGAAGCTTTTTCTCTCATGATCTCTGGACTGGAAACAATATCTGTATACTTGTACTATTGGCCAAAGTTGCTGCTCCTCTAGTTGAACAAAATATTATAATGGAAATGTTTCAAAACTGTTGGTGTTTTCTAACCCTAATTTAAGCTGGGGAAAAAGGTAAGCTATCATTGCTATGATGTCAAGCTAGCTAGCTACCTCAGTATAAAATGATTTTATAATTGGACCCATTTAAATACACTGGGTTATGGTTTTTTGGACAGTGGCTGCATACATTTGTGATTTTAGGGAGTTGCTTTATGAAAGAAGGACCAGTTAATTGCTGGATAACTACTATATCTTTTGTCTCTTTGAGGTATATAGAAAATGTACATCATATGGTAGTATGTATTCAACATTAATTTTACACAATAACATGTGTCTTTTTTAATTTTGTAGGCTTTACATTATTGATAACTTTTGGAATTATTGTCCTGGTTATTGTGGTAATCCTTCTTACTGTAGTCCTTATAAAATTTCAGGAGAAAAAAATTACGCTTCCGAAATCTCTGGTAAGATACCCCAATATCTTTATTCCTTATGAGCTACTAGCATTGTGTTTATTGCAAGGTTATTTTAACATAATCTTGCAAATCTGAAAGTACTCCCAGTTACTTTCCCAAAAACTAGGGAAGTTCTCTTCTGAGATGCTGTTGCTACTGCTTTTCCTTTAGACTTAATTTTCATTTATCAGATCATTGTCTACCTGCAACTCTTCCTCTCCCAAGGTCATTCCCACAGACTATAACAGTGGGTTTATGAATTTGACATTTCTGTCATTGGATGTGCTCTCTGCTAAGGCTTACATTGCTACAATGAGGCTTTGCTTTGCGGAGAAAAATACCATGGGGAACCTCAATACCCCCTGAGCCCATGAAGGATAGTATCAATCTCAATATTTACTCAGCCAGTATAACATAAAAAGGGATCATGATGAAGTCCTAAAGACAAGTTATCCCTTGTTTAGCCAAATTATTTGTCCTTAAGGTAGAAACTAAATACCAGTGTTTTTGGATGATTAACACCATTCATTTGGTCTTGCAATAATTGCTTGTAGTAGTTTCAACACAATAACTGAGCGACTGCCAACTAATTCTGGCAATCTTAAATTTTGTGGGGATTGTTTTCCATTAATTTCCTTAGTGCTCTTAAGAGATTTCTCAGGAAAGGGTGTAACAATCTGACTATGTTTTTTTATTCAAATATAAGACAAAATAAAACAAAAGGCAAGGAATATTCATTGGGCAATGTTAATTTCAGAATTTTGTTACATACTAGTTGCAACAAAATCCAGCAACTAGTATGATCTGTATTCAGGAGCAGAAGAATCTCTCTTAAGTATTATTCATGCAGAAATACCCTCAAGCAAAGCAACCAATGTTGACAATAATAGCACAGCATGAGTAATATATGTATTCCCATCAATCTTGTAGTGTAATTTTCAGTGCAGTTCTTTATATTTACTTTCTTATTGGGTTCATTTAACTGTTGCATGATGATGATTGGTTGAACAATCAGCCAAGTGTTTAGACAGGATTTTTATTTTTATCCACCTATTGATAAAAGGACCTGGGATATGGTGTTAAAGGTATATTATTGCTACTTTGTTTTCACGTGGAAAGTTTATATTGATTGGATGAATGTAATATCAGCATTGTTAATTGCTGGTCTTGGGATCTTTCCTCTTAGTTTTGTATCAATTTCCATTAAAACTGAAAACCAAGTGACTTGTGAATCATGGACTACAGATGTTTTGGTCACATTCACTCACCAAGGTTATGAATTTTAGAACCCACAAATAATAGTGTATCATCAAATAAAATGTTTAACTTTAAAATGCAGGTTGTATTATAAAGATATTTCCACTAAATTTACTACTAATAAATAAAATAAATACTCAGTAGGTGGAGGGAAATTTCAGCATATTTCAGTAATACGGACTTTGAATTTATTATGTGCTATCAAGTTGTTGACTCTTAGCAATCACATAAGTTTTTTTCATGATTATCTGTACCTAACCTGGTCTATCATTAATTAATTAATTAACTGATTGCATATCACATTTATATGGTACCACAATCACACAGAGGCTCTCAATCTGTTAACTGGTCATGTCAAAATAATAGATACCACTTAAAATATATAGTCACATGCGTTAACTTGGTCTGTGTTCCCCTTTGCTCAGTATTCATTCAGTAGACTTTCAGTGATGCATGAAGAGTGCCACAGGACCCATAGGTTGCCCTTGATTTATAATTACAAGAGACCTTTGCAACCTTTCCCTCCCATAGGTGTTAAGTGAGACCATGAGTTGCAACCTCTTGCTGACTTCTCCATTGACATTGCTTATCAGAACCCATTTGGGAAGGTCACAAATAGCAATCACATGAATGTAGGACACTGCAACTGTTGTAAGTGCGAACTGATTGCCAAGCACTTGGATTGCAGTCACGTGCCTGTGGAGACATAAGTAGGAGAACTGATCACAAGTCAGCACTGTTGTAACTTAGAAAGATAGCTAAAGGAACAATCCTAACCAAGGACCAATTGTACAGGGGGAGAGGGTATTTGTTCAATCTGAACTAGAAAAAACATAGACAGATCAGGACCTGTCTGTCCTAGTTTCACCTGCTAAATTTGCGATCGTGTAGCCCTCTACTGTAATTTCTATTTCATCCCTTTTTGCAGTTCTAAAAAATTGGAATGGATAACTGACTTGATGTTGTTGTTACATTTTTTTAAAGGTGACCGTGGTAAGAAATCAAGTAGGAAATGCTGAATGTAAGTCAGAATGCAGATATGACATTATAACATCAACATCCTACAAGCCAATGGAACTGTGTGACGATGAAAAACCAGCAGAGAAATTAGATGTCACTGAGAAGACAAAAATCACTGATCCCAATTATAGCAAAGACCTAGATACCGATGGTTCCCAAGGAATCCTGAAAGGAGAAAGGAGTACCCAAGAAGATATGGCTATAGAAATCTCTGAAAATGAACATATTCATGAAGACAATATAACAGATTATTCTAAATCGATCACTGGCCAAGACAAATGTCCTGATCTTCAAAATCTGGATCTTCCCAGAGTAGATATCCTAAATCCAAAACCCACCATCCTAAGGTGCTCACTAAAACCATCTGGGTATGACAAACCCCACTGGGTTGAATGAAGTTCTAGAGATGAATTCTGTTGACCCTCCAGAAATTGGGAAAGCCATTTTTACGATGAAAGAGCATTATTGGAAACTTCATCAGAAGCATTCATAACCATGCTTGTGAGCACTTTAATTCTTACAGTAGAGTGGGTATTCGTATTGCTTGATGGTATCAAACCTGAGATGAGGAGTTGTAGATGCCAAAGAACTGAACTGAAGCTATACTGTTATAGATACTTGATAAAAAATAAGTCTTATTGTATTCACTCACATTTTGCATAGATATTCGTAAGATTCTAATAGAATGTTTTCATGATATGCCAAGATGCTGCATTGACATTCTTTTGTTAAGAAGCTGGTATTTTCTAAATATGTTAGACTATAAATCCTATAATTCTTTGCTAGTAGCCTTGATGATTGTGGGCTAGAATGGCCGGAGAACACTATTCTTCCCTTTGTTCTCAAAGCAATTACTTTTATCCTGCCAAAAGTATGATGATGTTTAAAGATTAACTAATAAGAGGCTTCTGTCCATATTGGTCAGTAGAAGAGACTGTGGGAATATTACAAGTATCTATATGTAGTATCTATATGTATCTATTACAGGTATCTACATTACAAGTATATGTATCTATTACAAGTATCTATATGTAGTAGGGGCAGTTTGTGAAGTTGCCTTTTTTCTGTTGGAAGAAAAATCCAAAAAGACCAACTTTTAAAGAAATAGTAGAAAAGTATAGGTTTCAGCTAAGATGGATATCAAACTTAAAGCTGGTGGGCCAGATACGGCCTGCAGGGTGCTTAGATCTGGCCTGCGAGGTACTTCTGCCAGCAAAAACGGAGCTCGGGAGACCTGTGTGCAGCCCTCCAGATGGCCTCCTGCAACCCTTTGCCAGCAAAAACGGAACTCAGGGCCGCATGCGGCAGAGTGCTACAGGAGGATCCCCCACAGCCCCACCCAGGCCACCACAGGTTCCCCTGACATGAGTGATGTTGAGCTAGCCACACCCACCCTGGCGCCCCAAGGTCAAACAACCCTGATACGGCCCTCAATGAAATAGACTTCCATTTATGTGAAATAATTGGGCCATGGTAAATACTTGAGCCATGTGTTTAGTGCCTACATTTACAGTATCTATTTTGCCATGTGATTATTAATCTTCACTTTGCATTGGAAAGTGTTGCACAAGTAGTTTATATTTGTGACGAATGCAATGGCCTGCCAGCATTGAGGATCCTGTTTGCACGTTTAGACCATAAATTCGGGGAAGATACAATTACCTTCCCAAACCTGATACCTCCAAAAGGTGCAATTCCCAGGATCCTCAGGAAACGTAAAAAATCTGGGACTTGCATTCTCGATAGAATTGAAAGTTCTAGATTAGTGAAACTAGACTAATTCATTGCGCTTTACAAATAAGGGTTTAAATTTCATCCTCCTTAACTGTAACTAGTTAGGTAACACTAACATTTATTTGGGAGGTGGTGAACTGTAGTGGTTGGATTATGGCCATAGAGACCCAGGTTCAAGTCTGCCCTCAGCCACAGAAGTTCACTAGGTGACTGGGCCAGTTATTCTCTATTAGTCCAGTGTTCCCTCAGAGTTACTGGGAGGGGTGATGGAGGAGTAACAGGTATCTACACTACCTTGATCTTGTGAGGAAAGGCAAGATAGAAATCAGTAATACTTAGATCTAAACCCCATTTAACCCCAATGTTAAATGTTGAGATGACTATCATTTTATTGTAGGATAGCTTTCCTTGACAATATGTATCTTGCAGTAACTATATCAAGATAAGCCTGCAAGGAAAAAAACAGAAGTAGTCCTCACTTAACAACTGCCCTGTTTAGCAATATTTCATAAGTACGATGGTGCTGGAAAAATAACTTTAGAGCATGTCCTCCCACTTAACAACCATTGCAGCCTCCCTGTGGTCACAAGTTCAAGATTCTTCACAACCTACAGTATAGGTGTTTGTGACTGTCACAGTGCCTGCAGTTATGTGATCATCATTTGCACACTTCATACATGACTTCCAACAAGTAGAATCAATGGAGATGGCGGCAGTAAAATCATAAGTTGCAATCTATGCAATATCTTGTTTAACAATTGCAGTTGTTTCACTTAATGAGATCGCAAGAGTCACAAGATATAAGAGCCATGGTGGCGCAGTGGTTAGAATGCAGTACTGCAGACCACCTCTGCTAACTTGTTCAGCAGTTTGGGAGATCGAATCCCACCAGGCTCAAGGTTGACTCAGCCTTCCACCCTTTCAAGGTCGGTAAAATGGGGACCCAGATTGTTGGAGGCAATATGCTGTCTCTGTAAACCGCTTAGAGAGAGCTGTAAAGCACTGTGAAGCGGTATACAAATTTAAATGCTATTGCTATTGCTATCTCACTTATTACCATACCACTTTGCAGCCAAGTTGCCAGTTCCAGTCATTAAGCAAGCACTACCTGTAAAGTTATCTGTATCTCCATTCTTACGTTTTTTTTGTTAACAAAAAGCAAGCTGAAAAATCACTGATTAGCAGACTGAAAGCATTTTATAGACTTACTTACAAGTTTATACTGTAGATTTTCTTGTCTCCTACTCTCCTTGAATATCTCCTTGACCTTAGGATTGGCTGCCAATGCCTCAATTCAGGTACACAGTCACACTATGTATTTTGTATTTGTTGTGATCCAATACAGTTTAACTTTCCTCTTTTTTTTTTGCACATGGTTAGGTAATAAGAGACAACCTAGTTTCTTTTACAGTTGGAAAGACTATGGCAACAATTCAGTAAACAAATTATCCATTAAAGGACAGCTATACAAATTAGGAACACAACTTTTGAAAGCTTACCCTTGCAGCTTACAAGATATTGCAAGCAATAGTTTAAGAATAAAAGTATCTCCCAATTACATTGTCATTTAGTTGACTGGGCGGGTAGCTTTTTAAAATTTGATACACAAAAGATATGCTTGCTTGGGGGGAAAGATTCAGATCTCATGACAGCAACACACCAGATGCTCCAGCCTCATAAATTAGGAAAAGATTATGCATAGCCAGCTGCACCATATAAATGCCCAGTTTTTTTTTATACCACACCATGACTCTTTGTATTTGTCATATGGTCTAGCATCTGGTCAGCCTAGTCCACCTCCTATATATCTGCTGGAGTCAGACATATATTTATATGTTATTTATGTTCAGAGTTTCTTCTTATATTGGATATTGTTTTGGTCGTGATGGTAAGGAGAAAATACAATATCCAAAATGGTCAAGAAAATAAAAAACAAGCCAACCATAAATTGATACTAGGAGAAAATACTGAACTAGGCAAAGGCAGCTTACTCTGATGAGTTTGGGGTTTTATACTTAATTACGCAAGTTTACAATTTGTGGTGGTTTTGTTTTGGGGGATATTTTTTAATATGTTTTTCTTTGGGTAACTAAGCTTTCTAAACAGTGTAGAACAAATTTCTTATCTACAGGATTAATGTATTCCGTTTTCCTGTAGATACATTGTACTTCAAGATCTATTTCAGTATTAAAAAGAAAGTAAACATGCTTTGATTTTCAGAATGGCTGCAAAGTGTTTATTTATATATTCCGTTTGTATTGAGGCATTCAACATGGCAACTATTGTTTCTTATTCTGAATTGGTCTTGTGTACCTTTAATAACATCACACAAATCAGGATGTTTGGTGAATAATTGTAACAAGTTCCTTAATTGACTGAAATTCATTAAGAAGCTATCACAGTGACTAAATAAAATAATAAGTTTGAGGAAACCTCTCATACCTTGAGTATTTCAAAACTTTCTTTCAACACACACTCGCACAAAAAAATGTTTCACAGAGGACATTTATCCAGTCCTAATTTAAACTGCTTTTCAAACTTGTGATGCTCCAAATTTTCATTTTGTGTGAACTAGTTCTTTTCTCACATATGTTTAACAGGATTATGGCATTGTTGGTAGCAAAAGTAATAAAATCTTCCATTCTTGTTTCTCTATAGTCTTAAATACAATTTGTGTACTATCTTTTCAACAGTTTTATTAGCTGTGCAGTTTGGGACATAAAAAATAGAACTCATTTCCTAATACATTTTATTATCCCAAATTTGTATTTTAAACGTATTTCAAAAACTGGGGGGAAATGAAAAGAATTCTGGTGCCTTTCCAATTTTCTCCAACACTTTAATAACACAAACTTAGAAACACCAGTATATATGATCATTCAAGAATTAGGAAAATAAAGACTTTACAGGACTAGAAAATTAATTATAGATCCTAAATATTTTGGTCACAAGTTCCAACTTGATTTCAAGCTAACATTTTTAGTATAAATAAAGTGCATATATGATATATCCAATCAAATACATGTACTGTATTTGAAGATTGGAATATATCTACACTTTTTAAAATCAAAGGAACCTCTTTATTACATAAAATACTTACATCAAATACAGAAAAACCTTTCAGATCCTTATAGTCTGAGAACAGGGCTCCAGATCCAAATTTCATGAGTAAGACTGGAATTGTTTTGGGTGTATAATTCATTTTAAATAGAATGTTGAATTTCTGTAAATATGTAATTGTGATTAGAAATGTGTATATGTAAATAAGTATGTATATAGCAAGATTTTGCTTTTGTATAATTTATTTCAGGTTGTTTTATGATTTCAGTGTATTTTGCTCATCTAAGTAAATATTTTTAAATCAATTCAGATGTCTTTACTTAATATTGTAGTGTTCTTTTATATTTTATACAGCATTTTATTTTGTTTTAATGCATCATTATGTGTTTAAATGTGTTTATATCTTAAAAACCAATATTTAAGAACACTACTTAATTTTGAATTGCTAAGAAAGCAGTTTTCTTCAGAGTGCAATGCAACAATATCAGGAGAGAGTTTGGGGGATCATGACTCTACACAGAAGTAGCCAGAGCTTGGAGCATGCAAGTTACAAATCATATATATTTCAGAAATATTGTCAGTAGGTGGCACTCTTGTTTTGCATTCAGCAAACGTAGAAGGCATTATCTGGACAATACAGTAGGTATTGGGAGTCTGCTTTTCATAGGCAACGTAAGTTTTTTCTAATGAGACGTTACATTTTTCCCAACAAATCATATACAAGATGAAGCCTTTCGTGGTACATAGGTGACTCATTGATAACAAAACATGTATTTATCACATTTATAGACTGCTGTCATCCCAAAGGATTCTTGGTAGATTCCAAAGATAAAAATACACAAAACAGCCAAAGTCCAGGGGAAAATGCATAAACAAAAACCAATCTATGAACCCAGCGAAGGTGGCATCAAGGCTCACACGCTCCATAAGAACTCTGTCTCGAGTTTCTTTTGGAAAACAGTCAAAACAGTAGCCAAACTCAATCCATTGGGAGACCACTCCAAAGGATTAGTGTTGCCACCGAAAACAGTGCCTCCTAGCCTTGGCTCCTTTCACTTCCCTAAAGGGGTGAAATTGCTAGCAAATTTCTTCCAGCTAGATCAGGCTGATTCCAATGTATCAGTTCTTCAAGATATGCCTGGTTAGGAAACACTATCAAGGCCGACTGGAACTCTTACTTTGCTGTGTAGTAACAGCCTGCCATACAAGGGTTTTCAGATTAATAGTAATTCTGTTTTGCCACAATTCAATTCAAGAAAGAGTGATATCACTGCCCTGACTTAGTTTTGCCACTTTCCAGATTCTTCATTTTTTTAAAAAAATTAAAAGAAACCCCCTGAAGAATGGCTCCAATGGTGCTATCTGCAAGGACATGGTTGCAATAGTTCCTTGATGGAGAACTACAGTAATTCCACTTGTTTTGTCTTGTGCCCCTTCCGATGTTGTAGAGTACGGTCCTTACCCTTGGATAGCATGCCCATGGCTGGATAGGAATGAATCCAGTAAGCCTCCAGGGGTAGCAGCTTGAAGAAAGCAGATAGGAACAAAATAACTTTACATTTCAAGCTTCAAGAAAAAAAGAAATCCAATACTTGCAAACCTTGGCAACGTAAGAAATTGATGAGAAGCTGAAACACTAAGGTACGCAATGTCCCAGATGTTTAAATAAGATCAGCAGGGAAGCAGAAATTATGATTTATACTATCCAGCTTATGTCTGATTATTTGGTAGTGTAAAAAACGTGAAGAAAGCCAAGGGCCATTTACAGAATAGCCAAGGGTGGCATTTGTCATCCAGCATGTAGATTGCCTTCCTACTGACACATACAGTATGTAAGCAATGGGGGGGGGGATCATCCGCTACTTCTAAGCATATCTAAAGGGTAAACTGAAGGCTTATTCATGCATTGGAAATGATTCCCAACAATAAATAATAGATATTTTCATTATCTACCGGTAATTATTAACATGCCCAGAGAGGAGTTTCTTACAAAACGGTGGTAGAACTGAAGTTGCACAGTTGAACATTTTTCCCAAGAGTCCCAGATCCATATTTCCTACCTACTTATTTGCCCAGTAAGTGCGTGAAAACCGGTAAATTAAAAGATAGTGATCATCCCAAAATTGTCTTAATGAGTCTCATAGCTACAAGGGGCTTGTACAATGTTGCATCTTCCTATTTCAAATCAGATGCTTTCACCCTGTGGACCCCAAAGTAGCACTGAAACTTCGGTACCCATGAAGGTCTCCACCTTATATGCCTTTTTTATGATAAGAAACTGGATTTCTGTAGCAAAGAAACAGTATTTTCCATCATGCAAGTTTCAAAAATATATTTGGGCTCAAATATGCCCCCAGGAAAAATCTTCTAATTCTTTACAAAGTACTTCATTGTTAGAGTAAACTTGGGCTACTTTAATGCATTCTACTTGCACCACATTACATGGGTTACCAGTTCACCTATTCTGGGTACAAATCATGGTACTGATTTTATTTTTATTATGTATTTACTTATTGATTTAGGGGATGCAGTGGCTCAGTGGGTAAGACGCTGAGCTTGTCGATCAGAAAGGTCGGCAGTTCGGTGGTTCGAATCCCGAGTGCT
>JANHFQ010007490.1:28605-42407 GCA_032468035.1 Aparallactus werneri | reverse complement strand
TAATAATAATAATAATAATACTTAGACTTATATACCGCTTCACAGTGCTTTCCAGCACTCTCTAAGCAGTTTACAGGCTGCATCACCATCTCATTCTTTTCTTCAGGCCTAAAATGGCTGCAGGTTGGTCCTGAGGATATGAGCATTAAAAAGATTAATGGAAGGAGAACACTGATATATATTGGTATCTTGTATGTCTGGGACAGTCAGTCTATCCTTTATACAACCTTTGAGCATATGGTTTACCCCAGTTTGGGAGGGATACCACTGGGAATATATTCTAAGGATAAAAAGAAGAATTATTCTGAACATTACTTTAGCCAAATTTCTTCACAGTTTCTAGAATTTCAAATGAATGTATTTTGCTTCTGAAGAAGGAGAGATAATAATAGAAATCCTATAATAGAGAAGTGGGCAACTAAAAACTGCTGCAATCCCTTTCAGAACACACTGTTGGATTCAGGTTTCCTGCTGCTTTGAAACACAAAGCACATAAGAACAAAAGAGTCAGCCTGAAGTCTAATAAAGAAACAATACAGTAGACAACCCCCCCCAAAAAAAACGATGTAAGGGAGGAAATCCAATGGAATTTACTGGGGTAAAAGAGACAAGTTAAATATTAAGTTGGTTACCAAACTTAATTATATTTATTCTTCAACCATTCATGACTTCTTTTGAAGTTATGCTCAAGAAAAAGAAGGCTCTTTAGTGGTTTAACTCTGTGTTAAACATCTCCAGATGTTGTCCAGTTTTAATATCTGTCACTTTCAGGTACCATGTCAAGACTTTTGATAAGATGCCTTCTTTAGCTTCTCCCTTTTTAACCCATCTTTTTAAATGTTAACATTTAACATATTTCTTATTTCAGTCAACCAACATGTTTCTCCCTCTGGTTCCATGTATTAGGCAGTTCAGGTTGCTAGTCATTGAAGCCAGTCCAGAATTTTGTTGCAAGGGTAGTCCTTCCACAAGCTGGGCAGTTCACCAGTTGGCTAGTGATAGTGTGTCTCTGAGTTTGTGATGCCAGCCACCAGTTTTGGGGGATTAGTGGGGCCAGGAAACTGCAGGGATATAGCTTCAAGTAAATTTGCCATAGAACCTGGCTAAAGTAAGATCCAGACTGTTTATTCAGTCAGCTTATAAACCTTTAACAAGGGATAAACTGTTTAGGAACCAGTTATATCAAATTATCAATATATATCAAATTATCACATTGTATAACTAATAAATAACTTGGGGGCAAGGATTGAAGCCTTCCTTCCTTCCTCTTATACAATCATAGTCGCCATTTAGCACACTTGTTTAAAGGCATCATCTTTTTTATCATATACTACCCAACTGAGTTTTTCAGAAAGTCTAATTAGGAATAAGCAAATTGCAAAACCCTCTTCATCAAAAGCATTGTACACAAGCTGCAGTTGGCAGGCACTAATTATAAGAATGGTTTGCATAGACTCTCAGATAATAAATCAAATTCTGCAGATTGGGATAGGTTAGTATAGTAACTGAAATTTTACAGACAAAGATGAGGAATAGAATTCAGACTAAATAACAGTACTAGCAAAATTCATCATCTTCATAAATGTGGATAAGAACTACTTGTACAGAAAGTGAGATGGCCTTCAGAAAAATCACTTGATCAGCTCCCTAGTGATCTCTGGAGGTTGAAAAAAGAACAGCTTGCCTAAAAAGGAATTTGGCTTTCAAATCTGGTGCTCTTGTATATATTAGGGCAGTTTTAACAAAGTACTTTGGAAAACACAGGAGCACAAGGATAGCACCTATCTGCAGCTGCTTAAAGCAGCCATATATTTTTCTAATATCACATGGTACAGCAGCATAAAAATGCAGTCATTTTAAAGAGTTTTTATGTTTTTGTTCTCTCACTTTATGTACTACTTTTCTGAATTATTTCTGAAGCATCCCATATCCATAATACTATATCTATCTAGCTCTATAAATTTCCTAGGTCTATTGCTGTGTTTCTTTGGTTTCTTTTGTAATTTTAAGGCATTGATAAATTATTATAACTGAAGCTATGCATTTGAAATTATTAAGAACTGGGTGAAAAAACCCCAAAGAAAACCCAGTAAGTAAATCAACATAAAATATGCCAAGGTTGGTAATCAAATTAACAAAAGCAACAAGCATGTCAAGATTGGATGTACCTATTTTGCAAAACAATCTAAAGCATGCATGTCTTACAAAAGCCAAAGTCAATGCTGTTCTCTCTCTGGTATGACCTGATTTGTCAGCAGATAAAGCTGAGAAATAATTTCTTCAAATTTCTCTATGAGATCTTGATGTTCCCCAATAGGCTTTAAGGGGGGTGACTTACCATCAGCAATTTTTCTAAGTACTTTGTTAATATTTTTCCCCCTTGCTGCAGCCATAAAAGTCACTATTCATCAGTGTGTTGATTATCTCTCCTCAAGTTGTCCACTGTAGTCTGAACTTAGTTGGCAGTTGCCGCCAAAAATAGGGCCTTTATGAGATGGAATAAGAAAAAGAAAAAACCTCAGAAACATCTTAAGCTGTATGTTTTCTGAGAAATTAGCTGTCAGCCAAATACAATAATGATGCATGTTGTGTATACTTATTTCTTTTGCTAGCATCACACAGATCCTTAAGTAAGCTGCTGGACAGGTTGAAAAGCTGGGATGCCCTAGAGCAGGGGTGTAAAACTCATGGCATCATGGCATCGTAATGTGATGCATTACAACTTTTTCCCCTTTTGCTAAACCGGGCATGGGCGTGGCCAGCCTGTGATGCATACAGCCCGCGGGCCATGAGTTTGACCCAGCCCTACAGGCCCAGCCCTACAGCTAAGATACGATTTCCTACTTAGAGCTAATATGTGATGTCATGTTGCTAAATGATTGCATTAGTGCAAAAATTAGGGAACATTGTTTAACTTGAAAGTCCTGAACAAATTGTCTTCCATTTTGAATGTGTCTTCTTTATTTTCTAGTATGAAATTGAAAAGTTTAGGTGTGTGTTTTTAAAAATACTATAGATCGGTCTCTCCCTAACAGTTTTTGAACCATGATGGCTGGGAATTACTATCAAAGAAGGGATGAATGGAGGACCATGCAGGGAGGAGTATATGGGGGAGTGATAGAGGAGGTCATGGGTCTTTTTTTATTATGTGTCCTTTGTGCTCTCTGACCTTGGTTGTTTTCTTGCAGATATTTCATTACCCAAACTAAGTGATATCATAACTGCTAGTCTCTCTTTTACCTCAGATTTTGGGTCTTCATGAGGCATTCCTGGCTACAAGCATGGAGCTTGCCTCCACTCTGTGATTTTTCTCCATAGAGCATTGTTAAATTATCATCACACATAGTTTCAGATCTATGCAGTAAATGAACTGAGTCCCTTGCAATTAGTCAATAGTGTTATTGGATGGTTTTCATCATGTCAGGTACCAGCTTCCTCCAGCTAAACTGATGAGATTTTGTGCAGCTGAAATTATTCCTGACATCATAGGAGGAAGAAGCTGTAATCTGGCATGGTAAAGTGATATTTTGCTCAGTGGTATTTTTGACTACTGGTAATTTTGAAGCAAAACATTTTGTTATTTGTGTGGATCTGAAATTACATCTGGATTTCTTAGTTTTGTGAAGTGAGGACCAGACCTGATGGGAAATAATTATAACAAAATATTTAAAATGCTTGTGGCTTCAGGGAAAGTTTTGATAGCAATTTCTGCAGAAAGGAAAGGAAAACTGCTAATTCTTCCATTGGTTGCTTATGGCCTTTCACACAACTGCTAGTTATGTTAGAAGAAAATATATTAACCAAATTTATCACAGTTATGGTGGTAGAAATGAAATTTCTGTGTGGTTGCTAGCTAAATAAAAAATGTTACACCTTTTCTTTTCTTACCAAAGGCCAACCTTACAAGCCCCCACTCCAGAACTTGTTTCTCCTTTACACTTGTAGGCATGGACAAATTGTATCACATACTAGTACTACTTACTACTATTATTGTGGAGCATACTTCAGTTTTTAATCACAAAATGCATTTCCTCCATAATTAGAAATTTTTTTCTGAGATTACATCTAGAAGATAGAAAGGTGAATTTTAAAGATACATTTGGTATACATTCCGTTGTCATTTCCAATATTTAGATATAAGGAAATGCATAGTTTACTGCAATAAGTAATACGTTTGGACATTTTCCAGTCTTGTCCTCTCCGCCTTCTCCTTCTCTTCCTTCCCCTCCTACTCATTGTGGGCTATTAACTGCCACATGTAAAAATATCCCAGTGCTGTTTCTCTTTAAAAAATTCATGCTATTAATAAATTATAAGCTTGTAACATTTAAAATACATAAATGATAGCAGAAAAGAGATTTTATTTCTGTAAAAGAGATTGCTTGGGAAAAATGTTTTGTATACTGATACATAGAAAGGATTTAGAAAAGCAGCAGCACTTGAATAACTTTAATAAATATAGATAATCAAATCAATTTAAACAATAGCAATTATTCAGAAGGAAGCAAATGCATGGGACTGACTCCATGGAAGTTGAGAAGAACAAAGGTTAAAAACAGGCATCAAATTAAATTCTTCAAAAAAAATATGATAAATCTCAGTTTAGTGATTCTGAACCATGCATACAACATAACTCCTCTCCCCCGTGTGTGTGGACTAAGGTGGACTAGGACAGTCATAGAATGGACTCCACTTGATAAGAGCATCCACAAAAGAAACCTAAAACAAGATGGAGTGTTGGCATCAGCAAGTATTGCAGGCCCAACTAGCAAAGGAAAATTCAAGACTGTATGTGTTGGAAACATGCAGAAGAGGCCTTCATCCTACAGTGGATAGACAATGTCTAGAATAACAATTATTAACACACACACACACACACACACACACACACACACACACACACACACACGGTCCTGTAGGATTTATAGCTGATAAAAAGCAACTAGTATTGCACTGAGAATCCCAGCAGGCAATGCTATTCATGAAGCAGATATATTACTTGACTTTACCATGATGTGCCTAAACTGCATGAATGACTGATTCTGAAACAATGGCAGTTTTTGAATACTCTTTCAGGGCAGCCCTATATACAGCATAGAGCACATTGCAATAATCCAATCAAAAGGTGACTAAAACATAAGTGAGTGAGATTGGTAAATTAATCTATTGCATTATAATTTATGACAAGTTGGCAATGTATGTTTACCAGATAGCAATAGCACTTAGATGTATATATCACTTCATAGTGTTTTACAGCCCTCTCTAAGTGGTTTACATGGTTGGCATATTTCCCACAACAATCTGGGTCCTCATTTTACTGACCCTGGAAGGATGGAAGGCTGAGTCAACCTTGAGCCAGTTAAAATTGAACTCCTGGAGTGAGCAGTGAGTTACCATGCGATACTGCATTCTAATCACTGTACCACCATGGCACTTTTCTTTATCTCTATCACATAGATCAACAGAAGAAAGAGAATCATTCCCTATGTCATAAAGATTAAGAGTTGCTACCCATTGTTTGAAGACTTATTGGAATGTGCTATGGGTAAATTAATTGGTTTAATGCAAATTAATTGGTTATTTGAACTGGGTGCTAGAAGTAGAGTTTGAAAATGGATTTGGAAAACTTATTGGAACTTGCTTCTAGAAGCATGTGAGCTTTGATCCATGGCATGAGGATTACTTTTCTTCCAGCTTTCCTAGAAAGGTTGACTCACCTACATGGCTCATGCTGCAGCGAGTCAAAGTTGTACACCATTTTCAACAAAAAATGTTTGAATATGTGCGCTGAGATGATAACATTGACTAGCAATCAACACTGGATTCTTGTCAACTCTATAGCGAATTATGATCAGAAGTAGGAGCAACATTACTAAATTAGAATTTCATGGACTATTGCCTTTGCTTGCAATGCTTCTGAAATGTTTTGTATAGTTAGGCCTATATAGAGATAAAGAAAGATTCATGGCACACATTGAACAATGTGTTCCAAAGCTCTGAGGTTCAACCAGTGATATTTCCTGGGAGAAAGCACCTGCCTGAAGAAATTGGAGAACCACAGCTTTATGTAGACAATGCCATCCTTGGTGATCCAGCAATTCAGTCTAAATCATCATCCCACGTTTCTTTCTTTAAATATAAATGTTCATCTGTAAATGCACATATCACATAAATGGCTTTCTGTATTTGTAGCAATGGATAAGTTCCCCTAATATAAACTAGAACAAATTCAGATTTAGCAACAAGATGTTGCATTCCGACTTGATGAATGAAATTGTAGATGTTCTGTTTGTCAAGACATGTCACATTCACAGTTCTGAATTAAAATGTTTTAATGTTTAAAGCACAGTGCGTGAACAGGTTCTTTGGTGTGAATAAGTAAAAGCAATAAGTATGCCTAGTAAAATGAAAACATTCTAATACTGAAACATTGTTAATGTTTGGCTTGGTGAGAATTCAAACATCAATGTCTTAAACTGCAGAAGCAGTCACATGATTCCAAAGTTGGATCTGTTTTGACATTTTCACTAATTTTGAAATATATTTCCACTCCTGTTCGATTTAATGGAAAACCCTTTTCTCAATAAATACTAAGACTAAAATGCTTATTTCTGTGAATTTGGGCTGATTTGCACATGTACACAATTACTTGACTTTTTGGTGCTGGTAATTGTGTGAACTCACAGCTGCAAGGAAATCTATTTCAGGTTATGTTAGCACAACAGCAGTGATGGCTTCTCCTTCAATTCACTAACAGATGCAAACATGAAGAGATTTACATGAGAACCTGCTTTTACTGACATCAAATGTGCACATACAATTTGCCAACCATTACGAGATTCACAACAACAACAACAGAATAAGCATCTGATACTAGGTAATATAATAAGGTCTTCTATGATAGCTGAGAATGGGAAGAATTTTGGAAATGCATGGTATTTAATTTGGGCTGAGACATTCATATGGCAAAAAAGCAATTTCAAATTGCTCATGTTTTTGTCAGAATATATAATCAGAAATAACAGAGGAAAACACATAAAATGAGATAATCTATGTACTGAATTATAAGAAGTAATAATATATATATTAATTTCTCCATAAGTACATAGACCCTAATTTCCAAAATAGAGAAATAGCCTTTAATAAATGAATCTGCAATATTGTTGTTTGGGCATGTTTGGGGGAAATAAATCTGTCATGAGGGGAAAAAAAGTTTTAAAATAAGTAAAATGTTTATTTCTGTATAGATTCTGTATAGATGAGATAAGCAAGTAGGACGATCTGGCATCTATATGCAATGCTGTGAGGTAGCAAAATTTTGCAGCCCTGGAAAAAAAATGGATGCCCTGCAGATTTATCAATGCTCTTATTCAGTTTCAGCAATTTGCTGAAATATATACTGGTGATAGAAGAATGAACTGTGACATTTATCCAATAAAATAGATGAATATATATGGGTACACCTCAGGATGCCTATATATCACCAGTACTGGTTGAACAGCACTGGTTACAAAAAGGACTTCTGAATGCCGTTCAAGGTGAAAGTATCATCTGTAAAGCCCTTCAATGCACAGGGCCTGGTTATTTGCATGATCATCTGTTTCTTTATCTTGGCCCATCATGTAAAATTCATGCTCATCAATTAATCAGTGGTACCTCATGGGATGCAGGAGTCCCTGGAAGACAGGACTCTTCCCCCAGGCCCTGGGTCAGTTATGAACTGTGGAATTAGACTCCAATGTAGTATGTTTTATTATTATATCATTTTCAGTGTATTCATATTTTTAACTCTTGCTAGCTACCCACAATTGCCTGATGAGTGGGTGGCCATAAAATTGAACAGACAAATAAACAAATAACATACTTTGTAGAGACAACAGTTTCTTCAGGGTTGCTTAATTTGAAATAAGAATTATAGTGTCCATATTATGGTGCATTAGTGTGGACAAATAGATCATAAAGGGGAGGGGTGGGGAGGGGAGGAAACAATGCTTGGACATGAATGCTATTTTTGTTATATGATGAGTATTCATGAAATAGGAATATTTCCCAATTTCTACTGAATTCCAATTTTCATCAGCGATAGCAGGAGGAATCACCGGAACTGACATATGATGTCATCTTGAGGGTTATATGTTTCCTCCTAATGTGCTAGTTGAACTGTTTTCTCCATTTCAGATGAATTCCAAATTATAACCAGGAAAACAAGAATGAAAGCTATTGAATCAAACATGGACATCTGATTGTATGTATTACCATTAGCTATGTTTCCAAGGTAAAAACCACATTTTCTTTTGGGCAATTTCTAGTTGTGTGGCATTATGACTGGTTGCACAGTCGAAAAGATGGATAAGTTGATTAAATTCAGTGGTGGAATAAAAGGAAAATAGATTTTAAAGATTCATGTATGAACATTTTACTTATCATTTTTCAAATAATATAGCTTTCCCAGAGAGATATTCTGATGCAGTCTTTTTAAGCCCACCCCCCTCATAATTTTATACTGACTTCTGTGTAAGGGAATTTTCCTTTGTTGTTAATTAATTGTTCACTGTCCAAGTATTCTGGACTATATGAATAGTGCTGCATCTGTTTAAAGAGGATGTAGAAGATGTCCTTCAATCCTTGGGCAAGTCGAGAATCTCTCTCTTATTAATTAAAGAAGACTTCTTCCAGAAGACCTTAAAAGTTGGTTGAGAGATCTTTGAAAGACGTTGCCACAAAAAAGAGGAGGTCAAATTATTCTCCAAAGCACCAGAAGGCAGGAAAAGAAACAATGGATGGAAACTAATTAAGGAGAGAAGCAACCTGGAACTAAGGAGAAACTTCCTATCAGTGAGGACAATTAACCAGTGGAACAGCTTGCCATCAGCGGTAGGTGCTTCGTGATTGGAGGTTTTTAAGAAGAAACTGGACAGTCACTTTTCTGAAATGGTATAGGTTCTCCTGCTTGAGCAGGGGCTTGGACTAGAAGGCCTCCAAGGTCCCTTCCAGCTCCATTCTGATTGATTAAAAAAAGTGCTACTACTTTAAGAAGGCTACTCATTAAAGTACAACCATTCATTAGTGACCTTTAAAGTTACAACAGCAGTGAAAAATGTGACATGACCAGTCCTCACATTTACATTTGAATACTTGGCCACCAACATGTATTTATGACAGTTACAGTATTCTGGTGTTGTGTGATTGCCATTTGCAACCTTCCCAGTTGGCTTCCAACAAATAAAGTCAATGGGGGAATGTAGATTTGTTTAACAACCATGTGACTCACTGAAAACTGCAGTGATTCAACAACTCAACAACTGAGAATCAAACCACTGGCAGTGAGCAATGAGCTAGCCTCCAATGCTGCATTCTAACCACTGTGCTATTACATATCCTAAGATTCCTTAGTAATCCTTTTCTCTGCTCAGTAAGAACCATAACCTATTTTCTAGTTGATTTTCATAATTTACCCAGTTTATATAGTTCTCTAACTCAACCTGAGTTATTTCAACTAGAAGCTGGTGAACAGTAGGACTGAAGATACTGATAAAACTTATTGTACAGAGAGAATGTGTGTTATGTGATACATAAAATATGTAGATATTGTCAGTTTCAAGGAAAGTGTAACAACATGCATACCTCTCTTGCTAGAAAAAAAACCCTTACTTTTGTGTTGCTGGTATTATTTACACCTGGAAGTATTTAATTGATAAAAAGTATCTGCTTCTATTATTTGGAATGAACTCCCTTGGAAGAATATACAAATTGAAGAATCATTTCTTTTTTCTAAGAAAACAAAAATTCATTCCAGCATTAAGAATAGACCATTGAAATAATGAATAAAAGAAAGGTTCGGTTTTTTCCCAATAAGTTGTTTTTACTGTACATTTTGTAGCAAAAGAGGAAGGGAAAAGAAAATATTTTGATCACAGGGATGCCATTTTCTAAAACTTCAAATAGGAAACATGACGGATAACAGGATCAAATACATAGCCATGTCACAATATATCTCTGAGCTGAGCTTTTTCTTAAAAAACAAAAACAGAGATTGTATATGAATGTTCTCTTTGCCCTTTTACAATTCTTTTCAGCACAGACCCTTTGAAAATAAATAAATAGTGTGCAATTTCAGAAAGAGCTCCCCAATGGACGGATCTTTGGGAGCAAATAAATACAGAAAACAAGTCTGAATTATAGGCTGTGGCTCTAAAGACCAACATTTCACTTCTGCCATGGAGTAGTGCTTTGGGAAGGCAAAATTTGTCCATTCACAGCTCTTCCAGATCCATTAATGTGTTTGATTATCACTTAAAAGGGCATAATGGGTAGCCTCAAATGGACAAGGGTTCCAACAAGAAAGACAAGCATGAGACCATGATGCGGGACAAAGAGAGACTATATAGCACTGTTGGATCTGGGCCTCTCCTAATCTACAATGCATTTTCCAGAGCTCATGAGGAACATTCTCATAATCAAACTTGGAGTTTCATGTGATGCTGGAGATTTCATGCCCTGACTGACATGATGATATGCCAATTTGTGGTATTTGATACAAAGGTATGGATCTCCCATAAACATTTCTAATGTTTATGAATTGGATTTTTCTTGTTTGTTGATTAAATAGTGATTTTTGGATTCTTGGTCAGAAATAGGAACATTTTTCTTCTTTCTCCTCCCCCCAAGTAATAAAAACTGAATTTCTCTCTTCTACCCTGACACTAAACTCCCTTATATTCTTAATAACCTATTTTATTCATCTGTTGATGAATAAAACAGATTGAGAACAATGATAGCATCTCAATTATTAATAATCAATTATTAGATTTTTTTCTGGGGAAATGCTATGGAATATTTTTAAAAAGTTATAACAAGGGAAAGAAAGGCCGTGAATATGGACTGTTGGGATTTTTTTTCTGGAGAGGAGAGAATCTTCAGGCAAGCAGTGGCAAGATCTTTTCAAAATGTTACTTTTAATCTTAATGTTAATTTGTGTGTTCAGGGTTTCTTTTTCCAGATATATTGGTTATGTAGTGGCAGCTGAGGTTATTCTCCTGTTAGTTTTGTGTCCACTGAAATGTTCACCTCAGACAATGAGAAAATGAAGACAAACACAATTATCCTAAGAGTTGAATACACACTTCTTAACCAGCATTAATCCTCTTTCAATTTTGTTACACAGTTCACTGGGAAATTGAGATAGCACTGAATGTTTCCAGTGAATTCCTTGAGACATTCACACAGATATAAATAATATGTTGAAGGCATATCACCATCTCCCTACACACATGCACACATCCTATAAACCTCATAACTTCTTTTACTCCACTTGAATTCTTTATGTTAATATTTATTGACCAATATGTGGCTGAATGTGTGTGTGTGTGTGTGTGGTTTGTTTTCCTTCTATCACATTTATGGCCTTTTGAACTCATGGACTTGGTTATGATTGATAGGACTAAGAATGGAATGAAGGGCAACTTCTATTTACACTGTGCTTTCCATGACCCACTCCGAGCTCCCATAAGTTCCCTTTGATTCTGTCAGGTCACTGTCATTGTACTGTAAAAGCATACCATTCACTGACAAACTACGTTTTGTCCAAATGTTTGTGATCTTTTTGGGGTAGTTGCAACACTGAGAAGTGGAAAAGTCCCCCATGTCAAAAGAATGGCTACGTTTAGTTTTACCCTCCAGTGGCAACATGAGGAGGCTACGAAATTTGGATTCCTGCTGACCCAAAAGTGGCTCCTTGTCTGAGTGACGGACCACTATGGAAGTTCTTGAGTCTATTGTTTCCTCCTTTTTCTGACACTTCAGGTCCAGAGAGGCAAAAGCTCCCATGAGCCGATCAATATTGTGATGCTTTGATCTTGACGGGGGCCTCCATTTACTGGACAATGTGCCCTGCTCACTTTGGAGGCTATAGCCATCACAGTCACGGCTGTTCACGGAACTAGAGGAAGAAGAGATGCTGCTGTGTGCCGACTCACAGTTAAACTCCATGAGTTCATTCCTTACCACAACTTTGGGATTCACTTGTGGCAGGACTCCGTTCTGGACAGGTTGAGATCCATTGGTTTGAGAATAGACATTGCTAACATTGGCCATCTTGCCAGGATTGTTGTTGCAAACCTTGTACCGCACCATCAGTATGATGATAAATACCAGCAAAGTAGCCACAATGATGCCTCCAATGATTAAAATCATGGTCCCACCCAGAAAGTGGCTGTGCATGGACTGGCACTGGGTATAGTCCTCATTGGTGTGGAACTGGGCACACCCTACAATGTTGGTAGCAGTGAGCGTTGTGGCAGTGTCATCCCAAAGGGCCAGAACACAAAGATCATAGCCTGTTCCAGAAATCAGGTTGTTCACTACAAAGGCTTTATTTGTAGCTGGAATCATCCTTGAAGAGAAAGAAAAGAATAGCATTAGATTAATTTGCAAGAGAAAAGTAGACTGGCAAGTCAAAGGCAACTGTGGACTTCAGAGAAGCTAAATAATGGCAATAACAGATACAACATTTGAATTCTCAATTTTTTTTCACTTGAGCATACAAACACAACAATCTTATTTATTTCTGAATTTGTGATTTTAAAAAGCTCACTCTGCCACCATATCTTGGGATTCCTCCATTAGGTACAAGAACTGGTCCTTAAAAGATTGGTGGTATTTTCACCTTGGTTAGGTAGATCATATATTCCAACTTCCTGGCTTGTTGGTATTCAGTCCACATACTACAAATCAGAATGCCTGAAGTCCCAAATTGACAAAGCACAAGCATTCAGAATACAAAGAAGAGACATTACTTCAGTTTAAAATCTAATAAGATTATCAAAATATACATTACAAGCTTTTATAGCAGATAGGTTATTAGTGCAGACTGTTTTCTTTTGTCTGCATTTTTAATTGTTTCAGCATTGTATTAGATGTAAGCTGTCAAATCTGTTGGAGTGGGCACTTACAATAAATCAAGAGAAAGAAATGTATTGGTTTGTTTAATCGGTATGCTGTCTGACTCCCTATGACTCTGGGTAACATAAATAAGGTTATGATAACATTGTAATTGCTATACCCTGCTTTTAATCTTGAGGTCAACATTACCATCAAAGCATTTTCTAATGATTTGGTACTTCTGATGAGATACAAGGGAATCATAGCCTCTTGCCAGAACACCTGGAGGGAACTTCCCTCTCCAGAAATGGAAATGTCTAGAGATGACGAGCTGCTTCCCCTACTCCCCACCCTGGCATCACACCAGCCAGTTGGCAGAGACAATGCTGGCTTCAAAAACACAGATTCAGTAAACTTGTTTATATCTACCAGGAAAAGCAGTTTTCCCCCTCTGGCCAATTTTCAATCATTTATTGAATCTCTGTTCTGCTAGATGCATAACAGGCAATGGCCTTCATGGGGATCCTAAGAGTAGTTCTTCCTGAATTGCAAATCAAAAAGACTGTCGGTGCCTCCATAGAAATGAGGGAGCATAGCTTTTATAGTTCCATACCAGAAAGCATTTGTAACATTTGAAGAGCTTTATAGAAGCCCATAGAGGCACCTATAGGAAACCAGAGGTAGGAGTTGAGATAATCTTTAGTGTTAGTGTTTTATGTATATGATGAAGCACCCTAAGGAAGACCATCTGAAAATTATCTTCATAAGTATCCAACATCATCAGTAAGCTCAAAATTTTCCAAGCAGAGGAAAAGAAACAATCACAACATGTGGACATTACTCACAAACATCATCATCATCATCATCATCATCATCATCATCATCATCATCATCATCATCATCATCATCATCATCATCATCAT
>JANHFQ010007488.1:13688-27687 GCA_032468035.1 Aparallactus werneri | reverse complement strand
CCAAGCCATCGGGTACCTGAGACAAGCCAGAGGGACTGGAACGCGCGACCGCTTTGATACAGCGGCTGAGGGTTCCCCGAGTCGGCCCGTCCCTTGGCTCCCGCTATACCTACCCCTCCCAGTCACAACAGACATTGTCCGGCCCTTTACACCCCTGGTGGCCTCAGCCCCCCCCCCTGACCCCCACTCTGCAAGCAAGAGGCCCCATCCACGCCACCCCAGTTCCAGCCGGACCCAGGACCCAGCCTACTTCTGTATAAGTAGAATAGGATGGGATAGGAAAGGGATACTTTATTTGGCCAAGTGTAATTAGACACACAAGGAATTTGTCTCCAGTGCAGAAGCTGTCAGTGTACAGTCCATTGCAAAAGAATAGTAATAATACTTGTAATAATGATACCAATAAGAGAAGATGAGAAAGATAATAATAATGCTACAACCATACAACATGGATAAGACCGCGCTGTGGGAATTAGGTGTTCAGCAGAGTGATGGCAGAAGGAAAAAACTCCCTGTGTCTGTTTCAGCATGCAGTGCCCTATAGGGGCGTCCTAAGCAGTTTATGTCCAGGATGTGAGTGGTCTGTAGATATTTTCTCAGTCCACCTCCTGACCCTCGCATTATATAGGTCCTCAATGGAACGCAGAGTGGTTGCAGTTGTTCTTTCTGCAGTCCTAACTATCTGTTTGTCTGTACCTGTCCTGTTTAGTTGCTGTGCCAAACCAGATAGTTATTGAGGTACAAATGACAGACTCAATAAATTCTGCATAGAACTGTATCAGCAGCTCCTCGGGCAGTCTGAGCTTTCTGAGTTGACATAGGAAGAACATCTTTTATTGTGCCTTTTTAATTGTAGTGTCCATTTCAAATCCTGGGAGAGCATAGAACTCAGAAACTTACTTCATACTGTGTTCATACAGTGCTATCAAATATAGTAAAAGGTGATAGAGTAGGAGAGCTCCTCCTAAAATCCACTCTCATCTCTATAGTTTGAAGAACAGCAGGCACAGCCTTGTTGCGCAATGCTCTGGAAGGGCTCAGAAGGTCTCTGAAGGGTTTCTGAAGCATCATGAGAAGGTGTGCGTTATTTGGAGAGCAGTGCAAGGGCCCTCAAGAAGAAGGCCTAACACAGGCCAGGGTGGCACCTCTCATCTGCAAAGGGACATCTTTTCTCTTTGTTGTGGTCTTGAGATATGTGTCTCCCCTCATCATTGGGGTGATGGGATTTTCTGTATCTCCCCCAATATCATCATCCCCTCTACCTGTGAAGATCCCCCCTGCTCTTCTCAGACACTGAGATTAATCTTCCCCAACCGAGAGGAAGAGGAAGGAAACAGTCTTGAGCTCCTGAATGAAAATGAGAGTCCACCTGAAATCTGGTGGCCTCGGCAACCTTGCAGGCAGATAGCTCTGCACAGGGTGGCAGGTTGGTTGATTGAGACCTTTATACATCAGCTTTATTAGACTGCCTGTTTAAGAACAATCAGAGAAATGAAAACACTCAACTGCCATGCTGGACACCACAAAAGACACGAAAGGCTTCCTTGTCCAGAGATTGGAAAGGCTTCACCTGCCCTGAGAGGTGAGCCACCTACCAGATGGGCACTGCCAAGAAGGCTGACTCCAGACCCCCTTAGGGTGGAACTGCCTTGTCTTGCTTTTCATTCTCTCTTGTGTATGGATTTTGTAATATGGCTGGATTCAAATAAGAAGCTTTTGCCACAGTGAGTTTCTTTCCGGTAGGTCTACTTTCGGCTCCATGCATCGATCCTAAAACTGGTGGGAAAACATGACTCGGGAGCAGATGCTGAGCTGCTGGTGACTTTTATGAAGGAAGCTGCCGAGGGTCCCTTTGCCAGGGGAGAGGAAAAAAACACCCCCAAGCTCTCTGAAAAGTGAGTCCCTTTTGTTGATGGGAGGGAAGGGTGGAGGGCCCACCCAGTTCCCCGCTCCAAGTGCTGGGCCCAGTCTTGAGACTGGAGGGAGGGATGCAGGGCTGGGAGAGCAGGAGTGGCTGACCAGTCTTCTTCTCCAGCCGTAAAAATCGGGGGGGGGGGAGGCTACAGTGTGGGTCATCACTTTTGAAGCCATGCTGGGCCAGAGATAGGATTGGGACCTCATGAAAATTCCTCATTGACAACAGAATGCTTGCTCTGAGTGCTGGGGACCCTCACTAAGAGGCTAAGCAAACAGCAAATAATGTTGTTACCACAAAGACCAAAAAATTCAAATGCAACGTTCCTTTTTTAAAAACATTTTAAGATGTATTTTGAGCAGAAAGTTGGTTTTGCTCTTTCCCCCAGTTGTCACCCAGTAACACAAGGGGCTGTTCAGGAGTCTTATAGAAATGCCTTGTGCTCTGTGCCCTGCCCACTTGGGCAAACAGGTGCTAAGTAGCAGCTGCCATCCTTAAGCCCCTTTTCCAGTCTGGGTAAGTCAGGGTTTAGGTGATGCAGAAGCTGGCAGAGTTTTGCAGCTTTTACCACCAGCAGTGCCTGATCAGCTTTCCAGAACAATCATCTCGGGGATGGTGCCAGTTTTGGTGCTAAATCTCAACCACGTAGGAAGACAGAAATGTCCCTTTACATTCTTTTCAGACAATTTATTAAAATGGGTAGTGGTGTTCCTTGAGAATTTAGAATTGGAAAATATCAAAATAACTTTTGCATAAAAACAAAAGGGGAATAATTCATATCTGCAGAGGAAAGGCTCCAAAAGTAATTTAGCAGAACATAAATTACGTATCACCAAAATAAACCAGACTGATTGTAATAAGTCAGTCTAAAAATAACTGATGTAATTTTCAACATGATTTATTAGGCCTGCAGTGTTTCAATACAGGTAGTCCTCGACTTACAATTATTTGTTTATAGATCATTTGAAGTTATAACAGCACTGAAAAGTGACCCATTACCATTTTTCACACTTATGACCATTGCAGCATCCCCACGGTCACACGATCAAAATTCGGATGCTTGGCAACCGGGTGCATGTATGTATGATGGTTTCAATGTTTCAGTTCACCTTTGGAACATTCTGACAAGCAAAATCAATGGGGAAGCCAGATTCACTTAACAACCATGTGGGGGAATTGCGTAGCCGGTATCCAAATGAAATCATGACATGAACTTATAGTGTTATATGAATATAATATATTTACATCAAATAATATAGTCAGGCAAACAAGAGCATCGTAAAGTAAATCAACACAGCAGGAACATCATGAGGTAAATTCACAGGGGGGGGGAAGGGGAAACTCCCCCTCCACACCCACGGCAACTAATCACAGCACAGATTACCTCAGGCAGGAGTCAGCAATCTACAATCAGTTGTTACTGCACAACCCTTCACTGCTCCAGCTGCAAAATTTAAATATTTATTTATTTATTTATTATTTACATTTGTATACCGCCCAACTCCCGAGGGACTCTGGGCGGCTCACAACAATCACAATAAAAACAGTAAAAGCAATAAAAACATAGTAAAAAGCTTTAAAACTATCAGTTAAAGTTGTTAAAAACCAACGATACATTAACATAGACAACACTACCATCCAGGTTAGGGTGAAGTTTAGGAAACTAACATTGGCTCCAAGCCTGCTGGCAGAGCCAGGTCTTCACGGCTTTAAATATCTTAAACCATGTTACTAACTCAACAACTGCGATGATTCACTTAACAATTGTGGCAAGAAAGGCCGTAAAGTGGAGCAAAGTTCACTTAACTGTCTTGGTTAGCCACAGATATTTTGGGTGCAACTGTAGTCCCAAGTTGAGGATTACCTGTATTTTGGTTTCCAAAAAGTGCATTGAGTTACAAGTATGTAGCCCTTTCCCCCGGTAGCCTCCTATGCAGACCTCCTGTGTAAGAGGAGAAGGTCAGGGAGCATCTGCAATGGCATCAGCAAGCGTATCTGCCAGGCAATTCTCACTACGCAATGTAGGATGTGCAGCTCCACCACCACAACTATTATATTCAATTAATTCTTAAGTGACTAGAATCTGGAACTGAGCTTTCAAAAAAATGCCAAAACTATGTGTCAGTTAGAAGGGCACCCAATCCTGAAAAAGCTGCCGGTCCTCGTCTTTGGTTGAGGGAAATGAAGAAGAAGGAAGTAACTAACTAGAGTGGATTAACTGCTGGGGGGACAGGGATGTGGGCTATAAACATTTGGGCGCATTTCCTTGGTAGCAGCCAGAAAGTGGGTGCGGGGCAGTCAGAGGGACTTATGGGCAGCAGGAGAGAAAGAGAGCAGCCTTGTGGGATATGGAATCGAGAGAAAGCATTAAGAAGGGGCGAGCAAGGCCATGCTTCTGCTCCTTGGCCCTGAGGAATCCAGACGTTTGCATCAAGTTCTGTCACCTTGTCCAGGTGTGACGGTCATCCTGCGCCAGGCCCCCTGCCTCTCCAGAGTGCTTGTCCCCACCCCCCAAGAGCCATTGTGGACTTTTCTGCTCTTCACGGTCTCATCCTCTTCTTCCCCCAGGGAAAAGCTTTGCATGGCAGACGAGGACTCGCATTCTTCTGCAGGAACTCTGCCAGGCCCCGGGACTTCCCTGCTCTCTTCCTCTGGTCCAGGTCTGACTTCCCCACCCTACACAGCTACTCCAGTTGACCACGATTACGTCAAATGTAAAAAAAGCCATCAGCAGGCAACACCGGATGGTACAGTCCCTGTTCTCAATACTGTCAGCACTCGGAGGTGCTGGACTCCTGGCGGGCGGGTGGGCTCAATTGGCGGCTTCCAGGAGGGCGAGGGGTCCTGGGTAACACGGGCAATATTGTCACTCATTAACCCCTTCAGTTTGCCACCACCTCCCCTCAGGCCTAAACAAGTAGCCAGGTCTAGTTAATGCACTTTCTTGAGGTCCCAGGCTCGGGGCATTTCCCAGAGTCCCTCCAAAAACCCAAACTTCTGCCCTCATCCTGAGTGCCCCACATGGGCTGACCTCAACTCCCAGGATTCCTGGCTGTCACAGCATGGGCACTGCACACCATCCCTTTCTTCTCACAGGTTGGCTTAGTGCTACAGCGGATGGGTGGCTTGCCCTGCTGCAGCTGGATGGGATGGGCCCTGATCCACCAGGTGGCCTTGCAAGAGCCCGCCTCTGTCACAGAAAGCTCTGCCATCTCTTCCAGGGAGCGCAGAGGGAGTGTGCCACATAGCTGCTGTCTGGTCCTCCAAAATCCTCCAAAAGAGTAGACAGGAAGGGGCCTCCCCTTAACAGCTGCCTGCTTGCTTTGTGGTGCTTCAGTTGGATCTTGGGCATCTAGGTGGAGACCACTGGTTTTTTTGTCTGGAAAAGGCAAAAAAAACAGCCTCACCACCAGGCTGATTCCTGTCCTCTGTAGGCCAAGCAGGGCTTAAGGCCGAGCATGCATATGTAGTCTTTTCTCTCAGTCAAGAGGCAGGCCAACATCACAGGTTCCCTTCCTGTGTTTGTTGCAGCCATCGGGTCGCTCGTTCATTCTTGGCTTTCAGTCATAGCCAGAGGTGATGCCCTCCATCCACTAATGATAGATGCCTATTTAGGAACCGGCTTGCAAACATTCCCCACAAGGATCTGGGTGACTGATCGCATCTCATCCTTTTGGAATAATTTGGCCCAGAGAGCTAGATCTTTGACCTTTGGTGGAGCTGGGCCCATTCACCAGGATGCATCCCCTGCTCCGCTTCCCTTTGAGGGGAGCTTCAGCATTGTTTTGTTGGCATTTTTGCCACCATCTACCTATTTTCTCATTTCTCTGTCCATGGTCGCCCCATAAAACTGCTTTTCTGAGAAGCCTTCTCTTCTGGAACATGATACTTGTCTCTCTTGCGCTATAACTCCTTAAATCCAAGCAGCGCATGCTAGAAGCAATGACAAATGAGTGACCACTTTAACTCAGAAAACAGTGAGAGTTTTCCAAGGGTGCTCTCAGGGGACCCTCTCCAAGCAGGACCAGAGGAGAAGTGAATTTTGTGGCAAGTCTCAGGGGTGAAACTGCCACAGTTGGGAGGGAGTGGAGCAAGAGAAATCCTGATAAGCAAGCCATGGAAGGGAGAAAGAGAACTGTTTCAGTTGTCCATAAATACTTAGCAGTATTTATAGGTCAAAGGTAAAATTCTGTTATAGAAGATCATTAGGAGCCCTTGACCCTTGGGGTGGGGTCCTTGGGGCTGCTCTTCTCAGTTGGGCCTTTATATAACCAGAGAGGCCTGGGATGTTGAGGGTCTGGTCTTAAGAAAATTACAGTTAGATTTATCTACTTCATTTTGTTGCTGGAGTTCACCAAGACATAAAAAGCACCCCTTCTCTCATTTTCCCCCATTAAAATTTTATGATATAGGTTGCACTGAGAGAGATTAACCCAAAGTCAGGGCCTCCATAGAAATGGAGGTTAGAAACATGCTCCTGACAATCAGAGAAACCCCGTTAAGGACTGATCACATGTTGTCTGCAATCCACCTGGGATTTGGGTACTGCTCAGAAGACAGAATGAAAGCTGGTTTATTGCCATATTTTTTATATATTGTACACCGCCCCAAGTCCCTCGGGAGAGGGGCGGCATAGAAGTCCAAATAATAAATAAAAATAAATAAATATTGTCTTACCCAATCCATGACTGGCTGCAGACATGATTCAGCACCTGCACAGCTTCACCTGGGCTGGGTGAGTGAGAAGTGTTGAGCTCCAGCTGGTCACCCTCAGGAAGGGACTTTGTGCCTAAATTAAATGGCCCTTAACTCCATGGCCACCAGTCACCTGATTCAGTTGTGTCGTTATTCGCCATTGCCCTGCAAGCCAGTTCATTCAGTGCATCCTAGCAGGCGTAATGGCTTACTAATAAATATTAGCATCTTTCTCCAACATGAGAAAAGGCATTTCTATGGCATCAGAATTTCAGTTAGTGTTTTCAGCTAAACAGATCAAATAGTTAGAGATCATCAGTTAGAGTTCCAGAAAATGAGGCTGACTTCTTTCAGAGGGATGGACAGGACCATCTGGTAATGGCAAGAATTGAATCCTTAATCAAGGAGAATAGGGAGGCCACCTTGGGGGTTGGAGTGGGGGTGAGAACTCCTCTATCCTTGCCTCTGCAATGCCCCCCCCCCAGTTTGAACATGGAGAAGCTCTGACTCTGAAACCAGTCTGTTCCTTATGGCTATGTCCACAAGATTTGGCTTCTCTCCCTCATTTTGATTGTGACTCAGATCAACCCTAGGGTTTTTAAAAATCACTGTCTTGTCAGCCCAGCCCCATGGTTAAGGCCAGAAGACAGAAATGGACTCCTGCGGACAGAAGCAGCTTGACTTGGCCACGTTTGTATTGGATGAAAGAATGCCTGCCCTTTATTACGGCAGAATGAGACAAGACTTAACTAGAAAAAGCACATCTGGTTGAACATGTTAAATGCTAAAGAGAGGCCTATCTTGGGCCTGTTTTTGATCAGCGTAGTCTATTCTATAGAAAGGAATGGGAAGTGTCTAAATTGAAATTGGTTACCCGTGGCCAGTCCTGATATATTTGCCTGCTTTCCCTCCCGGCTGCCCTGCTGTCCAGCTGCCTTCATCAGTCAGCAGGATGCTGCTTCCCCAGGCCTTGAAGGTAGGGAAGACATTCCAGGGGAGCCAGTGTCATTCTTGTCACTCTGTGCCTTTGTTCGTGGCTGTTTTAGTTCATTTCTGCTGCTTTTGTATATTCATGCTTTTGTAACCAATATTGCCTGTGTTGCCCTAACCCTGTTAAAATGATTCATAGACTTTCCTTACCTGCTTGTTGCCCATCACGGCTTGCTTGAACATCAGAGCTGCAACTGATTAGTCTGTTGGCTGTGCAAATGTTACAGAAGCCCATAATGGCAACAGCCTTCTAGGTTCAGCTGCTGCAACCTGTATTGGCTTGACGATGGCTGGGGAGATTTGGACTCTCTCTCACTTTTCTGCTGAATCCATTTCTGTTCTTTACCTGAGCAGTTGGTTACATTTCTGGGAAAAATGACTGTTTTGGGGCAACAGACAAGTCCATTTGCAGAACTAATTCCATCCCCCTCACCACAGAGCATCCCCTAAAGCAGTCTTTCTCAACCTTGGCAGCTTGAAAATGGACTTTGCTGGCTTGGGAATTCTGAGAGTTGAAGTCCACCCATCTTCAAATTGCCAAGGTTGAGAAACACTGCCCTAAGGTGACCAGGCCTGACTTATTCCCTAACCGAGCCTTGAAACCTTGAAGCTGAGTCAAAATTAGACAACTTGAAGAACTGGGACCGATGGATTCAGATCAGGATAGTCTAAAGCCTGACTGTTTTACCTATCTTTTTTTGTTGAGCAGTCAGATGGTTTTGTCCTGTTTTTCACCTGGGAGAAGCCCACCAAGGCTGAAACAGAGGGCCAGGCAGGGCTGGAACAGCTTTGCTCCATTGGAGGAGGCACATGCTTGCCCCCAAACTGACATTACATCAAAATGTATTATGGCCACTGACAGAAAAGACAAGATCATAAATAAAATCGAGCACATAATAACACATTTAATAAATTCTCCTGTGTGAGCTTCCCTCTGCACATTCCGTTGTGCGCTTCTCATGGCATTTCCATGTTGCTCAGTAGAGTTTCACGGCAGAGAGGGGACTTAGGTATTTCTGCCACAATATGAGGCTCACATAAAATTGTTCATTACAGCTGACAAGATTTTTTTTAAAAAGGATGGAAGACTGTCCTCTTAAATCACTGTCCTCTGTGACTCTTAAAACTTTTGGGAATTTTCCCTCCAAGTTGAAGACAGACCCTTAAAGTGAGTTCTTGCAAGTCACCCCACACACATGGACGATGTGCAAAAATACACAGGCACCGATCCATAGGATTGATGGGTATCTAATGGCAAGGCAAACCTTGCTGGTATAGTGACAGGCCTGTGAACCTAGTAATAGTCAAATTGACTAGGCAGAAAAAGCAACTTCAACTATTTAATGATCTTTTCTACAGTATATTCTGTCTGACCCATGACTTATGAGTAGATGATGTTGATCCCATGGTGCTCAGCCATGTCACCTCTTGGTTTCCTAATTTTCTAGGGACCTGACACTTTCTCAGCTTCTCCTAAAGTTTGTAGTTGCGATCCTTTTGCTAATAGAAATTACTCTGCTTTCATTCTTTGATGCTTTGATTTCCCTGAGGAACGTGTTTATAATATTTCCTAATATGTATACAAAGCTTTCTGTTTGTATGCAAATTTCAGAGGGTTGAAGCCTTTCCCCTAAGTTTTATTTACTGCCACTGCACTCTGAGGAGCTAGAGGGAGCAAATGGCTTTAGAGTGTAGAGGATTCCTTCTTATACTAGCTTTCACAACAAAGCTCCACCAGAACCAGCTTACCACTTACTAAATGTCCATTTCTTAATGACCCTTTCCTCCTCTGACTGTTTTGATCAGTAAGAATTGGCAGAGCCAAAGCAAACAATTAGCTCCATCGCTTTTACTTTCCTGACTCACAGGAAATAAGTGGATCAGCAATTGTCAAAAATAACAGAATAAGCTGAGGTTTGTCGAAATCTGCCATTTAATTCTGAGCAGAAGTGTTATTTTGTCTGAGTTACAACAGGCTGCCAAATCCATTTCCCCTAGTTTTTTAATTCTTGTGGCAGCAATGAAGTTTTGTTGTGTGAATGTGATTGTGGCAAAAAAAAGTAAGATTTCATCCCTTAATATGAGCTCTATCTTGTGTTGGACTGGATTGGGTTTCTCCTGTGGGGTTGGATTGCTTTTTTACCCCTCTCTCCAAGCTTCCTGGACAGGGGGGGGGGGGGAACAGAGCCACCAGCTCCTTTCCTCAATGTCCGAGGACATTCTTCTCACAGACCACCCATTTTTAATAAAATCACCCTCTGAAATGGGAGGAATGGCCCTTTCCCCCCTCCCGCAGAATGGGGCGTCCAGAGTACATGGATGCTCTCAGCTGCCTCTGTTTAATTCCCCCTCCACCCCTACAACGTTTGGACAAGTCTAAACCCAGCCAGACATTTATATATCTGTTTCAATACTACAAGTACTTTCCAAAACACCATCCTCCAGTCTTGCAGAAAAACCAGCCGACATTGGCAGTGAAAGTCCCAGACCCTTCGCTGGAGGGTAGGTTCTGCATGAGAACATTTTCCATGCCACCCTTGATGCTGCCTCAAATGGCTTAGGTTGGGTATTGGTACCTCATTCTGCCCCCCAATTACTAAAAGATTAATAGGAGCTGGATCAAGGAGCCAGAATTCAGAATAAACAGAAAGTTGCTTTCCCTAAAGATGAAAAATGACTGCTTATGATGTTTCCCACCTATGTTCATGGCTGGACTACAGGTGTGTGTGTGAGGTTCCTCTTGCCCTTGCAAAGAGACATCCTGCCCTGGGATCCTCCTCCCACTCCCTAATACTTTCTGGGCAAACAGAGCCCTAGTGTCAGAACAGACCAAATGGATTTTCACCAGGAGAAATAACTTATAGGGAATACTTCTGTTCATATTTATATGTGTGTGTTTAGTATAGCCACAACTAAAAATGATCCTTTCCCTGAACTACCTTGCCAAAAAAAGAATAAGAAGTTGGCTTGCAGTTAACTAGACCCTTACCAATCGGGCTTCAGGACTAGACACAGCACCGAGACGGCATTGGTCACGCTGGTAAATGATGGGAGTTTCCCGATACTCCCATGTAATGCCTCTGCTCCACGAGCTGCATTGGCTACCGGTTTCCCTCCAGGTGAGATTCAAGGTGCTGGTTTTGACCTATAAAGCCCTTAATGGCTTGGGACCGGAGTATCTAAGGGAACACCTGGAGCCAGCCTCTCACCGTTCGGTCCGCTTTCATAGGGAGGGCCTGCTCCGGGAGCCACCGGCTCAGGAATGTCACCAGTCGGCTCCCAGGGGTAGGGCATACTCCGTAGGTGCTCCCACCTGGTGGAATCAACTACCAAGGGACCTACGCACCTCCCCTGACCTCCGTTCCTTCCAAAAAGAGCTAAAGACCTGGCTTTTCTCATCTGCCGGCCTGGATTGAGGGTGTGGGTTTTTAAATTTTAAATGTTTTTAGATGGGGCATATTAATTTAATCTATTTTAACTTTATTTATTTGTCAATGTTTTATGAATTGCCCTGTAAACCGCCCTGAGTCTCCGGAAAAGGGCGGTATATAAATTTAAATAAAATAAAATAAATAAATAAATAAATAAATTTTTCTATCTGGCCATAACCTTGCAAAGAAAATTAACTTTAAATTAGAGTTAGATTTGCAGGCTTGAGGGACTGAGAAGGATTCCCTTGTGTGGAAGCTACCTGATGCAAAACAAAGAATATGAGTCAATCTATTTTATTTGCAAATCAGTCTTGTAGCTGCTATGCTAATGACTTTTTCTGCCAACATGCCCTAAAACTTTCAAGGAGTTAAGGCCAAGAGACAAACTACAGCCGATCTGTAATTTATGTGCGTAGGATATGTCAGAACTTGGAAAGATGAAAAAGAATATATCAATCTGTTATCTAAAATTACTTTAATTGCACATAGCTGTCTCTCCTCCAACAAAAGCCTCACAGGTAATTTCCTGAAGATGATTGCAGGTACAAGATTGTAATGCACACTTGGCACAACATTCACCCAACTGGGCTGAATGTTATCAGTTGGGCAAAAACGATGAAAGATAGGCAGTTCCTCAAATAACCAGACCCCATGCCTAATGCCTGAATGTATTTATTTATCTACTTCATATGGATTTTTTTGTTCCCATGGACTGGGTTCTCTGGCATTCCTTTTTTTATCCTATTTTTTTGTTGTTGAAAAAAATATGTTTCTCCCCATTCCAGCAAGTGTTTTTTTTTTGCTTTGTAGAGTTGAACATTGTTGAATCTCATTTTAGAGTAAAACTGAAAAACTTGACCCTTTGCTAATAGGTTCAGGTTTTGAGAAAAGTAACCATTTAACCATCACCAGCTGGTGGGCACCTCCTTAATGCTAAAGGCTACAGATTGTTTAGATTATAATTATCTCAGGAATTTTAATTCTTAACCAGGCAGCTGACAACAACAAAAAAAGAACTCCAGCCTGTGAAGAAATCTTTCTGGCAGTTCACTCAACTCTGTGTCATATGTGAGCTTTAAATCATCACTTATTCCTCTTTAGGGAAAGGGTTCCTCTATATTCATGAGATGTTCTCCTTCCTAAGGAATATGTCATGTCTGTGTTGACAAAGGGCAATTTCACAGCTATTTTCTGAAATCCCACTCTAGGAGACATTACTTTTTCTGGTATTCTAAATTATGGGCTGATCCTTCTTTTGCTTTTGTTCTTGGTTGAATTGCACCAGAACTGGGCCCTTAAACCAGTGTTTCTCAACCTTAGCAAATTTAAGATATCTGGACTTCAACTCCCGGAATTCTGGGAGTTGAAGTCCAGATATCTTAAATTTGCCCAAGGTTGAGAAACACCGCCTTAAACGAAGAGGAGCAAATGTCCATTAATTGTATAATATCCTACTTTAATGCAAGTGTTGGTTGTCTATCACATTTCTACACCACTCATCTCACCTAAGTGAGTTTGGGCAGTTTATCTCTTTGTGATTATCTCAGGTTTCCTGGTTAAACCAGACAGGAAACACAATTAGATGAGGTAATTCTACTTTGATGTAAGATACATTGACAGAATTATACAAATCTGAAAGTACAAAACTTCCCATTACCACTTTTATTGGCTTGATCCATTAGGGAGGGTCCTTTCTATGTTTCTTTTTCTGACTGTTAAGCCACTGGGGCAGGGGTATCAAATTCACGGTGTCACAGCAGCGTCACGTGACGTATCGGGACTTTTTTCCCCCTTCGCTAAACCGGGTGTGGGCATGGCCAGTGCGTGATGTATCCGGCCCTCGGGCCATGAGTTTGACAGCCCTGCACTAAGGTCTCCTGCCTCTTTTATCCGATCAGTTCCTAAGCAACATCTCTTCCTCTCTTTCCTCGAAGTCATTTGCACATTCTATTACAAACTTACTAGCATGGGATAGGCTATAAACTAAAATTATGCAGCTCAACTTGTGGGGTTCCCAATTCTTATGTTGAGTTCCTAATTATTAGGGCTCACCCAATAATATGTATTGAAGTGGCATGATGTTGGACCAGTTTGGTGTTCACACTAAACTTTAGTTTAAAAAAATACAATTGCTGCACTCATACAATAAATTGCACCAAATATAAGCCTGGAGTTATGTAATACTTTAGTTCACACAATAGACTACGAAAATAGATAGATTCTCACAACATACTGAACTGAAAACAATCCAACTACATTTTAATGCTAGCTTAAAAAATTATGTATACCCATGCAAACTATGACAAGGAGGTTCGGAAAATAAATCACTAAAAGGTCAACTAGGAAAGCTTAACGTAAATTGAGAAATCAATTAAACTTTAATTCACACTGACTTGTTTCACATCTTATATGTGGATCATAGTAGTCGTTCTCCAAATTGTGCAAAGCAGTTTGACTTCAAATATATAGCAATTTTTAAAAATACATAATTCAGTATAAAGATATCTAGAAAGGTATCTATTGAAGTAAAATCCTCATCTAAATAGCAATAGCACTTAGATTTATATACTACTTCAGAGGGCTTTACAGCCCTCTCTAAATGGTTTACACAGTCAGCACATTGCCCCCACCAATCTAAGTCCTCATTTTACCGACCTTGGAAGGATGGAAGGCTGAGTCAACCTTGAACAGTCAACATCGAACTTCTGCCTGTGGGCAGAGTTTGCCTACTGCACCTCCACAGCGCTGTCTAAATGTGCAACTTATAAGAATATGATTCATATCTATATCTATAAAAGAGAAGCCCCCAAAAAAGTATGTTTGTATGTCGCATATACAAATCTACATTCCTGCACCAATTTCCCCCAAAATTTCAAGATAGCTTCCTTACACTTGCAAAACGGTCACTGTCGGGGTCTGCAGTCCATGGGGTGCCTCTTTCACCCCCAAAAAGGGGGCAAAAGAGACA
>JANHFQ010007486.1:151031-163387 GCA_032468035.1 Aparallactus werneri | reverse complement strand
TTTGAAACGGAAATGAGCACCGCCCCCTAGAGTCGGAAACGACTAGCACGTATGTGCAAGGGAAACCTTTACCTTTACTATAGGAGTGTGAGGTACCCTGATTAATAAACCTGTAAATCTCAAAGTTATTTTTTAGTCTGTTTACCAAATCCATCCAAAGTGTCTAGAAGCTTCCTGCACTGAAAATGAATGAAAGACCTGGTATGAGGAAGTTGTTGGACATTACTGATGTTGCATTTGTGCTGTGTGGACTGCAGGTGTGATGTGAATCTGGAACGTGGAAGTGCTAACCCCAGCCCCCCCTCCAAGTCTTCTGGATTGAGGCCCCTTTCAAGATGGCCCCCACTTGGCTATTAGTTTACAAGCCTGGCTCTTTACAGAGGCATTCAGTGTGTGAAAATGAGATTCCTTCCTTCATCACGTTTGCCATCTTTTATCTTTATTTTTTTAACGCTTTAGTGATTTTATTATAATTTCTATGATATTGCCTCCCAGAGTCATTGAGAGTTGACCTATATACAATAGAAATTCCAAGTTCGTATAGAGGCATTTCAAATACCTGTTGGAAATGCAAACAACAAGAAGGGACATAGTACCATGCTTGGTGAATATGTTAAAAAAAAGACTAAAAATTCTGGATTAAAATGCTTACATTCAGAGGATTTTACAGATTAATATACAATTGAGATGAGAGGTCATTCTTTTGGGATTGTGCTATAAAATTATTTAACCTTTTTTTAAAAAGCCACCTGTGATTTCCAATACACATATGATTTTTTTTTTGTATCTTGCTGTTGAAGATATTTTTTTGTGAAATGCAATTAGCTACTGAGTTATCCTGTTTCACCTCCCATAATAGTTTTACCAGTTTGTGAAGAAGGACATATTTGGCGTTTGTGGAGCAAAATATAGAAATGCTTGCTGCCTTTGATGTACTGGGGTGTGTGCATGAAATCTAAGTGTTAAGTCACTAGACACAAAATGACAGTAGAAGAGTTTTACTATGCTTTTAAGTTTTCACTGTTTCACGTGTAAAAAACAGAGGACAATATTATTATCAAAGATAGAAAACATCAAGAGCAAAAGTGAGGCACGGTAAAATCTTCTCAAATGTTGTGTTGACTTAAGGAAATGTCAAATTCTGATTTTTATCGGAGCTGCTGGACTGGATCAGAGGGTTAAGCTTTCCCTTTGCACTATTTCCCTATTCCACCCTGCACCCTCCACCCCAGGCCAGCTGCTGTAAGCTTGAATGGGGGGGGGGAAAGGAATACAGGAACAGCCTTTAAAGTCTTACTGGTTCAAGGCCAGCCTGCTAGACACAAATGCTCTTAGTTATTTTATCTTTAGGAGAGGAAACCTGCTCAGCAAGTCTCTTGACAGCTTCTGCAGACAGTGTTGAAACCTGCCCTTTCGCTTAAGTACTTAACAAAAGGAACAAACTCATTACAAGTGTTGGCATTCAGCCCAATGTGCTTGGCCGCTGTGGTGCAGGGAGAATTGACAACCTACAAAAGGTGCCCAGATTCTGCCCCTGTGCTAATTCTTTTGCGTGCCTCCTGAAGCATGTGTTAACTGGCACAGAAGCAAAATGTAGACAAGACCCCTCTCAAGTCGGGAGGGGCTTGCCTCACTGGATTTTAATCCCCCCATCAAAAGCCCCTTAAACCAGAGTTCTTTATCATGCCGTTGCTCTTCTCAATGGGAGAAAAGGTATTTGATACTTTACATTAATACATTAATTGTTCCTCTCTTGATCGGAGCTTCCCTTCCACAGTTTTGTTCTGTGCCTCAGTTTCCTGGATGATGGTCATCACAACAGCTCTCCTGCTTTAATGCTTAAATGCTTTCCCCTTAAGGGCCATTGTTCATACCTCCCTACGCATTGCTAGGTATTTATAGGTGCCTAAACAGAAAGTCAAAATCTAATATCTATATCTAAAGTCTATATCTAATCTTGATAGTAGCTAACTATTTAAATGACATTGAAAGAGGAAGACTTGTATTGATTTGAAGATTATTTATTTGTTTTGATGTTGTAATCTCCATAAATTCCTGGTAATTTCTATCTTAAAATAAACATGTAAAACACATTTAAAAGGTCCAAAAATAATTACATAAGTGAGTATGATAAGAATGTAAACAAGATTTAAAATAAAAATAAAAGCACGGTGGCTATTTCTATATCTGTCTCTGACCATTGATCACATTGCCTCGTCTCCTGTCTTACTCCTCTGGTGACATTGATAGGCAGTGTTGTAATAATATAATTTTTTTGTTAACCAGCCTAGATTAAGAATTTTAACGGTTTTTACGGTTTTAAATTTTAATTGGGCTTAAATAATTTAATGTGGTTTTAATTTATGTTATGATTGTGTGTTTTAAATTTGCCCTGTACACCACCCTGAGTCCGTCCCGGAAAAGGGCAGTATATAAATATAATAAATAATAATAATAATAATTTCCATCCTGGTCAATTTCAAGCTCTTCATGCCAACCTCAAACTTTTCCTTATAGCTTCCTTCTTCCTAAGCATGCCATCCTTTTCTCATGTATTATCAGCCTATCAACATAGTCCATATCTGTCCTCATTCCACTTCTCTATCCAGTTCTCTAACAGAATCCATATAAATCCATCCCAATTGACTCTAAGTCTAAAAATCTAAATCTTATACTCGGGGATTAGTCGTCTTTTGAGAGATGCTCTTAGAAATTACAGCTTGCTGACACTTAGTAGTAGGAAGTCAGTTCTCATCCACTTTACTGCTCCTTTTTACTTTGCCTGTGCCATATCCTGAAGCTTTTCTCGTCCATGGCAGCAGGACTGTTCTGGACCTAATCCTACTGGATGGCCTAACAAGATTTTATTCATTTTGTGCTGGTCTCTTGAATGTGTTTATCAGAGCCAACCTGCACATGTCTGCTGACTGGGTTTGTTGCAGGAAAGATTGATCCTTTGGGACAGAGGACAGTGCACTTCTAATGTGTATTAAATTGCCTAACCCATCTCTTGTAAAAGCATCTCAAGCAATGTATAATTAAAGTAATATTTTTCTGTACAGGTAACACATTGCCTAGTGACCAAGCACAGGAGCAATCAAATGGATTTTCTTCAGAGCTTCAGCAAGGAAATGCAGACTCTCCAAAATACACACAGGTAGTTAACTCAAGCCAACAAAGGATGGAGAAACTGAACATTAACCAACAAAGAAACTTGAGTCCACAAGCACCAGGTTCCAACGTATCACCCGTAAGCCCAATGCAGTTCAGGAAACTCCCAGTGACTCCCAAAGAGGCCTACCTATCTAGAATGTTACCATCAACTCAGAACCTAGACAACCTAGTTTATGAAAGCATTGGTATTAAAGAACAGGAATTATGTAGCAAGGATTGGTTGGAAGGAAGGACAGACTGTCAAATGGCAGCTAATGATAATTCGATCAGTGCCACGGCCCATGGAATTGGAGCAGGGCCTGTGGCGCTTGGTGGGAAAGATTCTGAAGTTGCAAGATCCAACCAAATGCTTGTGCAGTTGTCTCCAGCTCAACCATGCCAGGAGCCACATGGCCAGTTGCTGGAAATGGCACCTGAGAAAGAGGCCCCTCAGGCTCAGCTTGAGACTGACTCAAGGAGACTAAGTGCCTTGTATGCTCGAGTGTGCAAGCGAACCAAGACATCTCAGCCAGTGCAACCTGAAAATCGTGATGAGCCTAAGGAACAAGAAGAGGAAGAACCTCCACCCATTCCAGAAAAATGCTTTGAGCACATCTATGAAAGCCTGAATGTCGATGGTGAGATGCAGGATGGGGGCTTGTAGGTGCATCTCTTTCTAAACTGGAAGGTGTACTGTATGTTCTAATCTAAATGGGCAACTGTATGTGTCATTATGCAGAAAAGTCCATTTCTGTACATTCATACAGCGTTCATAAATCTCTGGGGTATATAGCTGCTAGTGAAGAGTTGACTGAAATGCACGCTTTAAAAAAAAAAAAAGTTCAAACTGCTACTATTTTCCATCTTCCCAAAACTCCTGGTACAGGAAAGTTCTATCCTTTTCTTCCACTTCTGTAGCAAACACATTTCCCCCTTCTGACATCAATTCTGACTTCCCTGGGCCTTTTTTCATTGCCTGGCCAGCTTGGAAGTGCTCTTCTGACAACGGCAGGGCCAATGTGAGCTAGCAAGATGGTGGCCACCAAAAAGATAAAGAGGCCTTTAGATTTGATAAACTCAAGACTTCAGCTGGTTACGAACAGTGGTATATATGCCCTTGGATATAAACAAACTCTGAAAATGATTTGGCAGGGCAAAGCCAAGTTAGTTATCCTTATCAATAACTGTCCTGCTTTCAGAAAGTCAGAAACTGAGCACTACGGTATGTTGGCCAAAACTGTTGTGCATAACTACAGTGACAACAGTATTGAACTGGGAACAACTTGTGGGAAGTAGTGCAGAGTATGTGCACTTGCTATAATTGACCTTGGTGACTTTGACGATTAGAGGCATGTCAGAGGTTTAAGGTTATTAATTTTACTCCTCACTGTTTTGTGTCACAACAAAACAGTGAGGAGTAAAATTAATAACCTTAAATTCTGTATAATAAAACTGGCTATAAATCTAAAACAAAATTCTGATTTTCCTGGGAAAGGGGGCTAAAACCAGTTTATCTTTGTAGTGCATAGATGATGCTCAACATATGATAATACCCCTGAACTTATTTCAACCCCTTATTTGATGGATGTGGAAAGTGTGTTTTAGAAGAAAGCTGACAAGGATTGAACAACTATGTGCATAACTGACTATGTTCTTGACTCACCTGTCTTTCATCTGGCAATTAAGGAAACAGTAGCAGGATTGTTATCAGTAGAGGGTGGAGTTTACAGTGGGAAGCAGTCAATTTCAGTTTTTTTAGCAGCTTGGTACTTTCTGTGACTACAACCCTCTATCATTTCCACAAGGGAGGATGCTATGAGGGATATTGATGTTTCCAAGACTCTTTATGATATTGCACTTCCGAAAATCTGGGTCCTTCCTTGGAGAATACACTGGGAATGACAGGTTTTATAATCCCAAACCTTCCATAATCTGTAAACATAACCCAGATAATGGCACTGGCATACAGAACACCCAAAAAGATTACGATCGGGGAAAGTAGTTTTAAGTAATTCTAAACCGGGGTTTTTAATGTGGGATTTTACATCACTGCTGAGTTGTAGCTCTCCTGTTTGAATATGTATGTTCAGAATTGTCCTTCATTCTGCCACAATTTAATTTCCACAACTCTAAAGAGGGAAGAAATCGTTTCCGAGTTTTGGAACATACATTTAACTAACTACAGTACACCTTTGGGTAATTATTTTGCTCACTCAGATGAGAAACTGCATTATACAAATGATAGGGGACATTTTGCATTCTGTCAAATTGTGATATTCAAGATATACCAAATCTATTGCATGTGTTTTAAATATGTATTTAATCTATTTTTTTAAATAACTTATCTTCACTTTTTGCATTGACAAAGGAATCAAGGCAGCTAATAAAATTAAAATGGACTTGAATACCAGCATCAGTAGCTTGTTTGTTGTTTGTTTATTCATACAGTTTACCCTAACCCTAACCCTTGGACTGCAAAGAGATCAAACCGGTCAGTCCTAGAGGAGATCAACTCTGACTGCTCCTTAGAAGGCCAGATCCTGAAGATGAAACTCAAATACGTTTGCCACCTCATGAGAAGGAAGGACTCATTGGAGAAGAGCCTAATGCTGGGAAAGATTGAGGGCAAAAAAAGAAGGGGATGACAGACAATGAGGTGGCTGGATGGAGTCATTGAAGCAGTCGGTGCAAGTTTAAATGGACTCCAGGAGATGGTAGAGGACAGGAATGCCTGGAGGAACGTCGTCCATCGGGTCGCGATGGGTCGGACACGACTTTTCAACTAACAACAAAATATGCATCTCGCCATCATGTGATTCAATGTCATAAAACACAATATAAAACAATTAGTTTATTAAAAACATTAAAAGTTAAACTTAAAACTTTAAAGTTAACAAAAAGAATAGGCAAAAAAGGGACCGACACACCCCCATTGGGGCCTCGTCAGATGGCCAGGTCTTTAGCCTTTCTCAGGCCAAGAAAATGGTGGCAGATCCCATCTTGAAGATCACAATGTTCCAGAGGGGGGGAGCCACAGCAGGAAAGGTTCTTTTCCTGAACCCCCTGCCACCCAAAATTCATCAGCCGACGGGATCTACAGCATTTCCCTATTGCTAGAGCATGTAAGGCAAGCCAATCCCATTTGGGATGAGATGGCTCCTCAAGTAGCCTGGACCCATAATTAGGCCATATTATTTTTGCCAAGAACACTGCCTGGATCATCAACACGAAGTATCTAACTTTCATCAAATTGTCAATTTGTCTGGAAAAGAATAGTGTTTTGCTGTAACAGGCAATCCTCAACTTACAACAGTTTGCTTAGTTGCTGTCAGAAGTTACACTGGCACTGAAAAAAAGTGATTTATGATCATTTTTCACACTTATAATGTTGCAGCATCCCCATGGTCACTTTATCAAAATTTGGATGCTTGGCAACTGACTTACACTGATGACCATTGCAGTGTCCGGAGGTCATGTGATCCCCTATTGCGACCTTCTGATGAGCAAAGTCAATGGAGGAAGTCAGATTTACTTAACAACTGGGTTACAAACTTAACAACTGCAGTAATTCATTTAACAACTATGGCAGGAAAGGTGATAAAATGGGGCAAAGTTCACTTACGAAATGTCTTGGTTAGCAACAGAAATTTTAGGTTCAATTGTGGTTGCAAGTCGAGTATTACGTGTACATGACATCCTTTCCTAGGAGACACAATAAACTGTGTAGGATGACAGTGGGGTATCACTACAAGCTATGAAAAGGCCTGAAAGGATTAGAGTGTGCACAGAGTGTAGCTATTGTTATTCTTGCTGAGCTGAGCTCCACTGTAACTTAAAATCTACCACCTGCAGATAAATAGCTGCAGGCTGAATGCCAAGCTTAGCCTTGCAGTAACTTTGCTGTAAACTTTAAAATGTGTATTGTGTCTGTTGTAACCAACGGCTGTAAGATAATGAGCCCTATCAAGCTCTGGGCTAAATGCCAGAAAATGTGTATCCATTCCTCCTTGCCTAGTTATTCCCAAGTGCTGGGAAATCAAGAGCTTTGCATGAACTGGTGGGTAAGAAATTGTGTTTCTAAACAAATGATGAGCTATGCAAACTATAAAAAAGAAAAAGTTTTAATTAATGTGTGCCTTTTGTCTCTTTGCCTTGCTTTGTTTGAGGCAGGAGATTGAGGACACCCGGCTTTGCCTACTGATCAACAATAAAGCTGAATTTCAGTAGCCACTTTGGAGTTTATTTAAATTCTGAGCTGCATAACCTAATAAGCCCAAAGTCAAAAGTACCCTAGCAGAGGTCTCCAAACTTGGCAACTTTAAGACTTGCTAAGGCATGCTGCCTGAGAAATTCTGGGAGTTTTGAAATCCATAAGTCTCAAAGTTGCAAAGTTTGGAGATCCCTGAGTCTAGACTAGAGCACCATTTTTTTTCTCTTCCTCATCATTCTCCTCTCTTTTCCTTCCTTTTTTCACTTGTTCCTCTTTTCTCGCTCTTTCTCATGCACAGCAATATTGCTAAATATTTACAAGGGTATAGTAATTTGCCTTCATTTTCATCCTCAACACTTGTGTCTGTAACCTAGCACATGTCAAGATTAATAAATAAAGGGGAGGCATTCTCATCACACATCAAGATACAAAAAAATTCTTTTGCCCTTACACTAGTGTTTTAAGACACCAAGGTTAAGAAATACTGCTTAATACATTGGTCCAGAATGTCTTGGCGATCCAATTCCCCATCTTTTCTAAATAAATGCAGGAACAGTGTTTCATGAAATGAATTCCTCCCTGCCTTTGCCATTCACTCAAACAGCTTATTTTAGCATTATTCCTCTCGGAATCCTTTCCCAAAATGCAACCCTTGGCCACAGAAAAGGTGATCACTTTTGTTATCAGTGTTTAGGGATAAATGTATTTTTTGCATACTACCACAGATCACTTTATTTAATTCAGAGTTCCACCAACCTGTGTGATGCTCCTGGTCCTGTAGATCTGAAGGCACTGGCTTTTCCATACTTGATGACTGATGAGGCAATTCTTGCTGATCATTCCTAAGCAAGAGCAGAAACAATGGGAAGTGATGGGTAATCATTTTTAGCTCTTTGGTCTGATGATGTTCTGGAATAGCCTTCTCCAACCCAGCCGCATTTAGAAATTTACCCAGCTAGTGGCATTAAAGGATAAAAAGTGTTAAACCCTCCCCAATCCAGAGATTCCAAATAAAGTGAACTTTCATTCTGGCAACTGTCATAGCAGCATGCCATTCGGCAATCATGGTACCTGGAAAGCTAGCACACCTGGGAAGTGGCCCTTTAAGGAAAACTATTCTCAAGATCTGTTCGGCCGCACAACCGTAATCCTGGTGAAGGGGGAAGGATGGCTTAGTCATTCCTCCACCCTAATGTGGAAACACTCACCTGCAGGGAGGCGGGAAGTTCTCCAGAAGCTCCTGACCAACGCCAGCATCCTGCCGGCAAGAAAAGAGGTGTGAACCAAAATAGGCCCACCTTCCCTCTGACCTTAACCTATGAAGGGTTTGCCCATGTGTCACTTTCCCCAGGACGATTTCCCACAGCAAACTCACCTGGACTTCGGTCAACTGACAATCCTCCAAAGCGGGGATTGGGCGATGAGCCTCCTCTTCTGGGATGGCCTGTGTCCCCTCTCTTCCATTTATTAGAGGGACTCCATTCTGCAGGCACTGCCTCTTGGCTTTCAGGCACTCTGACTGCCAGCAGTGAGGGGGGCAGAGGCTTTGGTCCCCCAACTGCCGACATGTGTGAGCCAACTGTTCCCGAGGTTCTCCGCAGGGCTGAGAACCCACCTTAGGAAGAAGGGATCTGAGGAAGCAAGACAGACCGTTAACTGTTGACATCCACAAACCATATTATCAACCTTTGTCTCCAGATCCTTGCTCACCTGCGCACAGTGTTATCCTTTCTGTTTCTGGAGCAGGAAACTTTGGTCTCATTCTTAAATGTGAGCTGGAGGGGCTTTTGGGAAGGAAACAAGGCACGCCTTTGGGAGCGTCTTTGTGGAATCTCCTGGACAGAGGGACAGACAGTCCAAATTTCAAACATCTCTAAACCTCATATAAGAAGCCTCTTTTCCTCATCCCACAAGCCAGTCTTGCATTTGCTTTAAAACAGACCTTCTTCCTTGGGTAGAAACTATAAACTAGTCTCTCTGCTGTGCCAGAGAACCACAGATCATGTGAATAACTTTCCTGATTAAGTTATACAAAACATGACACTTGAACTATTTCCTGCACTCAGAATCTCTCGGCTGTGGTGGGCATTTAGACCAGTCTACCCATTTGTTCTGTGCAAGAGTCCAAATTTCAGAACACAAGATTTATGAAGAGTTTTAGAGACAAGAATTGTAGCCTTCTTTTTTCCTATCTCATTCTGCCCTGCCATCATAAATCAGCCCTTAAAAATGTAAATAATTCAACCCCAAAATCCATGTCATAATATAACATCATCATCCCACAAATGACTAGAAACAGGAAAAAATAACTTGCAAGTATGAAAAGAATTTAAACATAAAGAAGTTTGGATAAATCAAAAGGTCTCTGCTTAGTAACAAATAAAGAAAAAACCAGGCATGAGGCCTGAAACAATCCCAGATAGCTTTTTGGAGTATCTGGTATGGAACAGACATCTGTAAAAGGACATTGTTAAAACTTTTGTTTTTATTCTTTATTTATTAAGCAAATTTATATAGCTGCCTGACTCGCAGCTAGTTGATTCCAGTTGCATTTATCATGTTTTGTATTATGCATCACACTTATATTCAAGACTTACAAGTGGATTTTCTGTGTACCTAGTGGGTAGATTTGGAGAAAGGAATTGTTTCAGCCAGAGGGCCCAGAAAAAGACTGGAACAGTACCAGCTTATGATTTCAGAATGCCCAGTCTTAACTAGTAATGAGGGAATTGCCACCTGCCTATTCAAAACCTGGGAAATACACCATCCATTCAGTTTGGTAGCCTATCCCACAAATCCCTTTAACATTCATTCCAGGTTTTACAGCATACTTACAGGCACTTGGGTTGTGGAAAAGTCTTCCAGATCAACAGTCAACATCTTTCGCTGTTTCTTCTCCATGGGAGATGCCACACACCACAGGGTTTCTCCCATCCCACCGCAAGCATCCCTGCCCTCTTCTGCCATTGGGAAGCCTTGTTGGAGCCGCTGCCTCTTCTTGGGTGACAACCTTTCATCCTGACATAAGGGGGGTGAGGTTCTGCCTCTGTCCAGGGGTTCCAGAAGATGTACGGTTCCCTTCTCCTCAGCTGCAGGCCTGCAAAAGGAGAGAGAGAGAGAGAGAGATTGTCAAAACAACAGCCTGATTCCTTCCTCCCCCTCCCCTTCTTCCCATTCTGTCAGGGGAGGAAAGGAGGTCTGGATCTTGGTTACTGAGAAATAAAGGAAAACACTATCTGTCTACATTTTAACACGTCATCTCTCTTTGAAATTCAGGGAGAAAAACGAGAGAATAAATTGACATGCGCAGACAAGCCCACCGGAATGCATACAAGAATGTAAACAATGACCATGTGTATGAGCATACATGATTATTGCCTAGACAACCCCAGCTTCTTGAGGGGCCCATTCTCGGCTAATTCTACAGAATGCATCTTAGTATTGCATGTTTACATTCAGTGAACCTGACTAGGAAAAATTCCCAGAGTAAAAACCATGGCAATCTCTCACCTGAATATGATTTTTCGCCGCCTGGCTATCCTCTCAAAAGCAGACAATGGCAAATGACCCCCAGCAGAGGTTCCTTCAAGAAGGGTGCATTCCATGGCTGGATTCAGAACCAACACCTTTTGGGGGTCAGGAATTGGGAAGCTCCCCCATTTTTCTACCAGAACCTCATTTCTCACCTCTCTGTGGTGGGAGAGAAATCAAATGAATAACTGTTTACTTATTTCATTAAACAACACATGCATATATACATAAAGATTCTCTTCTGCATCTTGAAATAATTGGCAATGAGAAAAAAACTATATTTCATTTTAAAATATCCCCAAATCAAAGTAAGAACAATGGCAGAGTTAATGGCTGGGAAATGCAACATTATTAAAAAAGATGGATTTTGTATGGCTAAAAAATAGCAAATTTGAGGCTGGTCCCCAAAGGGATTCTGCTCAGTTAATTGTAGAGAACTGGGTATATCTGAAGGAAATATAAAACAATTTACAGAAGCCTAAAAAGAAAGGAAAACACTTGCAAAAAGTGATCGCATTTCAAAACTAAATAAGTTTAGTACTGTCAAAACACTGAGGAACTTATAATAGTCCCAAATATGCTACTAATTGAAGACATGTTCATAAGGCACCCAAACCACCATAACAGAGCTCTTTAAGAAAGATTTAATTAAGGAAGTAAGACTTTCAGACTTCAATTCTCAGAATTCTGAGAGTTGAAGTCCACACATCTCAAATTTGCCAGTGTTGAGAAACAATGAATTAAACTCTTATGCCTCTTAGGTCTGCCAATCCCCACCTTCTTCAGTTTGGATGTTTAATTTTTTTAGAAAAATCATTTTTAATCATTTCCATCTTGGAATCAAAATGCATTTATTTAAAAAATACTCCACCCTCCACCAGTTTCTATTCTCATAAACTATTAACAGAGCTGAGCATCCTAAAAACAATAATAATTCATTTTTATGGACAAAATTAAAATGAGACAGCCTATTTCTACACAAAGCTGCACTTCAATGAAAGTTACTTACTTCCTGTTTTTTGACAGCAGATCAAGTGTGTGATGGGACATCCTTAAGGATGGCAAACCCTGCTCTCACCTTTGAAAGGTCTACTATTTTAAATAGTTATTCTTCTAAACCAGTGTTCTCTATCTTGGTACCTTTTGGATGTGTGGTCTTCAACTCTCAGAATTCCTCAGTCAGTTTGACTGGCTAGGGAATTCTAGGACTTGGAACCCATGCATCTTAGGAGTTGCCACGGTTGAGAAAAAATGTTCTAAATATTGCTGCACAATACACAGCGGTAAGTAAGTGAGGAGGTGGGGTTATGCCTCAGAGAAGAGAATTATGAATCATTAGCTATCATCTAAATCATTTATGTTGTTAGTTGCGAAGTCGTGTCCGACCATCACGACCCCATGGACAACGTTCCTCCAGGCCTTCCTGTCCTCTACCATCCCCCGGAGTCCATTTAAGCTTGCA